>JAOSBP010173164.1:0-89229 GCA_027563825.1 Erythroxylum mucronatum
CCCTGAGAGTTCTCAATCCAGAGATGGTATTCATTTTTAGTTTTGGATTCTTTACCGCAAACAACAAGTTCTTCCTCAACGTATATAGGTGCCAAGTTTCTGTAATGGAATTCCGTTATTCGAGCTTCAGGGTTACTACTTTTTGCAATTTGAGCCTGAAGAAGAGTCACCATAAACGTTAAACTCAATGGCCCATGGAATAGGAGATCTGGATGGAACTCAACATCTTTACAATAGGCTGAGTCAAGATGTATAGAATGAGAATTGAACGTGAGAGCCGAATAACGAAATAATAAGATACGTGAAGGGTTGAATTTGAAAGAGAAAGACGATTCGTTGAGTGGAAGCTGTGATGTTGCAGGTTTTGGTGGCACAGAGCTCGACGATTCAGGCTTGCTTTTATCCGACGTTTTGGGAGGATCTTTAGTGGCGCTAGGTTTTTGATTTGATGTAGCCAAGGGCGTATACTTTCTGTGAGGGCCCCCTGACATAGACAGATATTCCAAAATCTTCTCCTGATTTTGCCGCCACGGTGGGACAGGATACCGGTATATTTTCGGACCAGGCCGCATTGACATGGGGATCTTTGTTGTCGTTGTACTTGCTCGAGCGCCGCAACTTGTTACGGTTGTGCAGATGGTCTGGAAGATATTAGTAGGCGGTCTTCCTGCCGATACTCAAAGCTGAACTTACCGAGGTTGAGCGCGATAGTGTTGTAGCAGTCCGATCGTTGATTGTGGTAATTACTTCTGTGCAATGTGGTACTATGTCTGGTGTCTGGCAAGACTTGGGCGTTTCCGTAGGGTTAGAAGGAGGCGAACGCGACGGTGGCGGCGTAGTCATCGGGTGTTTCGTGTTCGTCGGATCTTGCTTTGGCGTTTGGGTGGGATGAGACTTGAATGTACCTGGTGAGGATCCCGGCGGCGTGGGTGTTGGAGGTTTTGTTTTTGTGAGATCTGAGCTCTGCTTTGGACCTGGGTCTGTCTTTGGGTCCGGTTTTGTCGTCGGGTCTGGATCTGGCTTTGGCTTTGGATCTGGTTTTGGATCTGGCTTTGGATCTGGTTTTGGATCTGGTTTTGGATCTGGCTTTGGATCTGGCTTTGGTATTGGATCAATAGGAGGGAGCACAACAGGTGGAATTACAACAGGCGGGTTTGAGTCATCTGTATGCTTGCTGTGTGTTGCAGTGGTCTTTGTTGGCTTTGGTGCTTCTGAAGTCTTCAAAGGAGGCTGTGTAGGACCAACGGGCGGATCAGTAGGCTTTTCAGATTGTGATTTCTGGGAATGCTGTCGGCTAGTTTGCTGCCCTTTCGTTGATTGTGCACCTGTCGGCAGAATAACTACAGGAGGTGGCAATACAGTCGATGATTGCCCATGGGATGCACTTGAACTGATAGTTGATGGGGACTTGTTTGATTGCTGCGGCTTTCCTGAAGTAGGCTTCTCAGAAGAGTGGGGTTTTGCTGATGATTTTGGAACTTCTGAGATAGGGGTCGAATGGGCAGATAGCTGGCGTCCTGTTGGCAAGACAATTAAATGCGACGATGTTGTTTCTGGCGGGCGTGAGTTCAAAACGGGTTGAGAGCTGGGCCCAGTATTACCTAGTAGCGGCACTGTAGAAGATCTATGGCTAGTATCTTTCGTCGAAAAAGTCTTGAATGAGCTGTCCCCCGTAGACTTTGGTGCCGAATAAGGTGAAGAGGGGGTGCCTTCGGTGTGAACAGCCCCAGTGGAAAGGGGGCGAGGTTTCACCGTCGAGCCAACTCCACTGTGGCTTCTAGTGGGCATGGATGAATGTTCACTCGTGTCAATGACCGACTGTTGTTCGAAAGAAAACTTGCTTGTGACAGTTGACGAGTGGGGTTTATTTGAATGATTAGCTGTTGCTGTTGTTGAGTGCTGTCTTGAAGAGTATACTGTCTGCTGTGTCATTGTCCTGGGCGAAGATTGGTCATGCGAGGGACCAGCCCAATAGAGAGATCCAGGCCGGGATGAAGATGCTCTAACTGTAAAGACATGCGTGCTCGATCCAATCACCGCTCCAGAAGGTTCAAGAAGTACAGTCTCCGAGCCAACTTTTGCAGGTGTGCCCGGCCGAACAGTGATAGGAGCACCAGTGGAGGGCGTATAGACAAAGCCAGAAGGGTGCATTGTTACATGTTCGCTTCCCACAGTCAGAATAGCCTCACCAGAGACCACTCTGTCTGACTTTTTGCTTTCTTGAGCATCAGACTTGCCGGCGTCAAGGTGAAGTTGAGCATTTGCAAGACCTTGAAGCTCCAAAAGCACAAACACAGAAAAGAGTAAGCGCCAAAGGCATGGCAGAAGGACAGGCTGAGGAGAAGTAGCTATCTTCATATCAGCGACATGTGCAAGTCATTGCAAAGAGAAGAAGGACAGAATGCGTATCCTTTCAGTCATATAAAAGCTCCCACTGGAATGCAGCAAACCTCCAGAGTACGGATCCAATTGCACAAGGCGTATAGGCTGGTCACATCAGCAATCGAACAAAGTGGCAAATAGTACCAAACAATGTTGCCCTGAGACAGCGTGAGACTGAATACGGAGAGGTTTCTTAGCAAGCACAGAGGGACGAAACGCCATGATGACATCTTTTGCCTTGTCTGAGCCATCAACAAAAGAGGCACAGTCACATTCGCGCGCGTGTTCTAATCTCAGACTGGCTGTGCCCCTGCACAAAAGGGACCAGATTATCAGCACAGTTGCTCATGTCGTCAATTTCAGTCATGCAATCACTTGGTATAGGAATTGATCTTATAATCCCGGCGAACTCGTACCTTTATCCAAATCGGATCTTGTAAAGAGTACATCTTTCTCGGGGAAAGGAAATCAGCCTCAACCGTTTGCAATGTCCATATGCATGATTACACGTCAACCTGTCTGAACTTGTTCTTTCTAAAGGTTCAATTTTGGGGGCTCTTTGGCCAGGGAATGTGCGGGTCGTAGTATCAGCTTTCCTGCTAGAGGTGGAGGCGGACTGGCGGTTGAGCGCTAGTGCTGACCTCGAAGTTACTGCCGCCATCAGTGCCGCCCATCTTCCACGCCTTGCGTTGTGCCTGTGCCTCAATGTAAAGATTCAGGTCACCCTTAATCTTACTTTTTCATTCACTGCCTCTGCTCCCCCTTTGCCTGTCCTTTGTGCCTGCGGACAATATTTGTGCATTACGCTGGTCAGCCCTTCAGATCCGGTGATCAACCATGTTGTCAGCCAATTTGTGTTTCAGGCACGCTTTCAAGCGCATTTTCACCTTTACGAGGCGCAGAACGCTGCCTGAGACGTGAAAGGGGGGGATTATAATAGACTTGAGCTGGATGCCCGAGGGCGTCCAAAAGGAGCACACTCCCACTTAAAATGGCTGTTTTCCTGGTTCTTTTGTTTGGAAAACAGCTTCGAGATTCTCTGGCACTTTTCAAAGATGGTCTTTAAACACATAGGCTTGCTTTCTCTGCTCCTCTATTGCTGGAATGTTGAAGCTTGGATTCTTGATCACTCATGCCAAGGTGAGCTCCCTCGTATAGGCCACCTCTGATGCTAGTTACTGATGATGTTTTCTCAGGTCATCGACAGCTTGTCATTGGTGCAACCGAGTCAGCCTTCAAGATGGCTCAAAATGGGCAAAATGCCCTCTCTATAGTTGGGCGACGGCTGCAAATGCCGTTTGATGGAAATCCTTTGCCGCCTCCGAATCCGCCCCAACACATATTTACTGCTATTTTAGATTTGTTTGAACTCATGTTTCAACATGCCTATGACATGTTCACGCATTTAAATGATTATTCCGAGACTGCCACAAGTTGGGATAAACTCACAGGTAGTTCTTTTCGAATATGTCGCTATTATCAACACACTAATCTTGAAAGGTGTTTTTCTTGATGTGACTCGACTCAGAGAGAATGGTGTTTATGAGCGACGGCCCGGTGAAAGGCTCAATCTCGGAGCTGGTCAACTTGTGAGAATTATGTTTTGACCAAGCTTCGTCTCTCGTGCTGACCCCTCATAGGTGATATACTGTGACTGGAGCAGCATAACGCAAGGTCCAGAAGGGCGCGTTATAAGTCCGGACTTTTCGCCGGCAGAGCCAATTGTCAAATGGACTGCCTCCGAATGGCAAATAAATGATCAGTGTCGCGATATACCCTTTACAGAGAATGAAATCTCTCCGCCACGCGGCAACGAAGCAGCAACTATGAAGTGGGACCACTCGCCATCGCAACTTGTCATCTGCAGGCAAACGTTGGAGTTTTTCTCGCAAAGCATCAAGCATTACAAGCATTGGGTAAGTCCAGGCCCCATCGCATCAACTTCATACGCTGAAAAGTTTCGTAGAACGACGAGCTGCCCAACTCCTGGATTACTGGGCAATTGCCGCCAAAGAATGTACATGATCCTGTAAACGAGGATACCGTCATGAATGACCTCGCACTGCTTGACACTATTATACTGCACGAATTAACACATGCCATTCCACATTTGACAGAGGACGTGGGAGCTCATCCGTATGGTAAGTGGAGTGATGCCGGCTTAGATTGTCATGAATCCGCGCTGACCGTTCCTCAGGTTGGGATGGGGCCCACGACTTAGGTAGGGACGGACATGGTACCAATAATGCGGGTGAGAAGTCTTTATCATCATGAAAGGAGGCAGAAATGGTGGAGCTAACTGAAAATATAGATAACTATGCCTTCTTCGCCTTGGGTATGTATTGATTTTCATCTGAGCCCTGCAGCAAAACTAATTAAATGCAATACCTCTAGCTGCGACGTTGACTTTCGGCACGCCGCCTGTTGGGCCTGATTCTGATGGTGATCTCGCGGAGATTACGCCTCCCTAGAGCCCTTCATAATGTATTTCCCACCAATTGCTAAGAGGACGAAGGCACATCTCTTGTCCCTCGTCAAATACATCGAGGATTACCGTATCCAATCACGTTCGAAAGTTGTTACCTTCAATCCACATCCTTCAAAGTTTTGCTCAATTCTAGCCACGTTGAAATCTTCCGCTCGTACATGAACCACTGCGCGCTTGCCAATCTGTTCCAGGTGCTCAAAGAGCTGCGTGTGCTCGTCCCCGTGGGTCCATGTTGGAGAAGCATGGACGACAGATATATCAAGATGGCGGAGGCTTGACATCCCTTTTAAGATGTTACAAGCCCTGACCCAGAGGCCAAAATCTTCAGCAGAGGTAGTTTCCTGCATGACGGCTGCTTTCTTGTACCGCCTTCTCATTAGTGGCGAGCTCATACTCCAATTGAGCCGTACATTCCTGATTGACTGAAGATGCCTAGAGGGCACAGAATCAGAGAAGGTCAAAAGATGATCAATACACCTAAAGTGGAAATGTGTGCGAGCATATAGAACCTTCAAAGCCTCCTCGGAGCTGACAAAATATTGTAAGAAACGTCCGTGCGATTATATCTTGCCTACATGACTCACATTAATCGAGAGACCTTCGCTAATGGAAGGAGTAGAGCCAGTGAAACCTGTTTAGGGGCCAATATGTCGCCTGGCTCATGTCCTGGTGGCAGTTCCGGATTCCTATCGCGGTAATGATGAAATAACCGGTGTCCTGGATAGCGCCTTTTGTACGCGAGCCTGCGTGAGCATTGGAGGATCTCTATATGAAGCTCGCCAAAACAGTATTCCCATATCATGAAGCGCAATTCCACTGGCAGCCTATAGAGTGGGCTTGACTGTGTTTGAGGAGTTGGTGCAAGCAGCGTCGAGGGCTCTGGCGGTCCTTCATCCGTCCTTTGTGCGGATTCATGTTTGATATGGTTCAGACCAGGGGGGGATTGCTGGGACCCTAGGGAGCTATGAGGCATTTTGAGGTTTGTTGCAAGGATCAAATCAACTTGGACATCAAGATGATGTTGTGGGCGGCTTTTCGTGGCTCAGCACCCACCCCACCTTGGCCTGCTTCTTGGCCGCAGACCGCACAAGTCTGTCCACCTCTTTATAGCCAATAACGACATAGTGACTAATTTGAAGGTTATTGGTCAGAGTGACAATCCATTAGGGAAGAATATATATGGTAGAGGTGCTAGCTCGAAGTCGTGCTTAGCGAAACCGTCCGCTGCTGGCGCGACGCCGCCCGCACAAGTCCAATAGCTAGGTAGACAAACAAAGCTAGATCAATTTATATAGTTCATGTAAAAGCTACTACTCGCGCATATGACATTTGGACAATATAAGGGACAGAAAGGTCCACATTTCACTCTATTCAAAAGTTTTTACAGCCTGATTGCTCTTCGCATTGGCTCGGTGTAAAATAGTTGCCCTATTCGTCGACCAGACTTTGAGTAACTTGTGCTGTAGGAAATCCCGGTTGCACCAAGCGGAAGAGGCGCATAGCCTTTGGAATAACCCTCAAGCGCTATTTGTCGCTTCTTCTATGAACCTCATCATGTTCTCTGCAGAACTTGTCTCGGCGCGAATCTCGATTGAAGCACCGCCCATGCCGGCTCTGTAGTATTGCAGGTCAATTTTGAAATGTATGCGTTTGCCTCTTTTGTCGGTCCATATCTGAAGTCCTTGTCTCTGCTCCGGTTTGGACAATAGTATGTCAATTTGTTTGTGTCCTGCCGCAACGACAACTAGACGATGCCCGCGAGTAATGGCGATTGATGCACGGGTCGGATTGTGAACATATTGATTTGGCTCACGCCTCACATATGAAGCGTAGAGAGATTCCTCCAGAATCAGTGGATCAGATGCCATGAGCTGAGCACGCAAGTCATGTGGAAACTTTGAGGCTGTAGATGAGGAGAAGACTCGGGCAAAGGACTCCATCTTCTCCTTAGGTGACTGATTGACGTACTGCGTTGATCCCACGCTGAATGCAAAAATACTGAAGGCGGGGTACTATCCGGAAGCCTTATATGTTGGTCATCAGCTAATTTTCGCTTCGTTGTCCCTGTCTTGGCCAGATTCTGCCTCGCTTCCAGTTCAGCCTGATGCCCCACTATGTCGAAGGCTATGTATGTATTTTTGTCTTGATCGCCGCTTTGACTGCGCCAGCTTTCTACACTGCAGTCGATGCAGCTCGTATAGTGGCCCAGATATCACGTTCATCAATTTTGACAAGGTATATTGTACCTTCAATACCACCTGACGAAATCTTGGCTTTGGTACGCCAGTAATCCATCAGATGTCTATCTGTCCGGCTATTCCTACTAAAACTTGGGCCTGGCCAGTAAACTCTCTCATAGGTATGAGCAGATGCTTCCAGATACAAACTATCATATTGAGAGAGGTGCTATTTTTCGTTTGTGGGATTGTCGAGATGTACAGCTGACTTTGCGTCGTAAAGCAACAAAGGATTAGTGAGAAGCGTGGAGAAGTTTAGGAATTCGTGATGCTCGAACCGATGCCGTATCTCAAAATGTTTCCGACCGAAATTCGTTGAGATTTTAGAGTAGGGGGTTTCTCAACTATGTAAGAGGATGACAAAGCACATAATCTTGCGTAGCTGTACCAAAATGCCTGGGTCATAAGGAAATTTCGGCTTGCCAAAACTAGCATTCTCCTTAGAATGTATGTTTTGAGGATAAGGTATCGGAGAAAGTGTTTTGGTGGTCGCGGCATTCATAGCCTTCTTCTCATACCATTGTCATTCTTCTTCTCCGAAGTGCGCGAACAGCATGACTTTATCACCAAAAAGCTGCACTAGCCCTTGGAATGAACGCGCTCCACCTGACTTACGAAATGAAGTCAGGTCGAAGTATACCAATATTTCAATGACGACTCCTAGATGCTATGCGCCAGCTCACAAAAAACGTCTCATACTTTTCGACAAGTATAGCAACGCAACAATTCTGCATAGAGAGTCAGGCTTCAGGGATGAACCCGTCCCCGCGACCAGTTCCAGTAGTCACTGACCATCATACCATCCAAATCAGAGATTTCAGAGGTGCTGTACTATTCAAAGGAACGCATCGCATGAGTTTCTTAATATCTAGGATTCTCTTCCCCCCTGCTTCTTCATCTCCATTAGTCATATAGTACATAATCAAACTTCTTTCGTCAAAAAGTTTCGCTCCGCATACTTTCAATTGGTCAGCATAACCGAGTGACATCTGTGGTGCTTGCCAAATGTCCAAGCAGCTTACTTTCAATAGAGCCTTGCGATCAGAAGAACGATCTTTGTAATAGCTTCACTTCGTAGCAGCTTGAGGCTGTATCCTTTACGATGGCTAGTTGAAAGAGTCATAATTTTGTTTCACCTTAGAAGCGCAGCTTCAACAAACTGGCTGTCAGGTTTATGAACTACAAGCGAGGACAGTAACACTCGGTAACTTCAATGGAATTGATCATTCTACTATAAGATACGAAATGCTGCATAGTGTCGCTCAAGCTTATCTAGCAAGGGCTGCCATTGGTCAGAATAGCATGCATGTTCTGCGCAAAGGTGCAGTTGTTCTCCGAAGTCTGGTCAGACACGCCAGAGTCCCACTCCATGACACCAGCAAAGTTGCCAGTCGATTTGATGTCGTTGATCAGCGTGTTCATGTCGGCTGGGTGGACGTATTGCTCGCTTCCATCAGGGCAGTCTGGGGTGGCATCATCAGCGTTGCAGCCTGTTGCGCCGCGCTCGCCGGCTGGAACACCGAGGAACAGCTTGGCGTCGGCTGATGGGCCAGACGAGAGATAGTCGGGCCATGCAGCCCAGTTGAACTGATCCTTGTGACCGTTGAAGTACTGGTAGGCACCGCAGCCGTTGTTGTAAAACTGGATGTAGAGCTCATCGAACTGGACATTGTTTAGAATATGCCTTGACATTAGAACTTGAAGAAGAGGCTCACCTTTGATTTTGTCAGGGCATCATTCATGTTGCTCTCGGCAGGGCTGCTTGGGTCGTCTCCAAGGTAGCATTGAGGAGCACCAGTGATAATGTACGTGTTGGCAGTGTCCTTCTCAAAGTTGGTGCGAAGCTGGTTCACAAGGTCAGGAAGGAAGTTCATTCCATCCTTCTTCTCAATGTCCAGATCCCATCCGTCGACCTGTGCGTCGCCAAAGGGGCGGGGGTACGCAGGGTCTGCAGCGGCGGGAGCACCGTAGCTGTTGAACAGAGTGTTTGCAACTCCCTGCGCATCTTCAGTAGAGCTCAGTCCGTAGTTGCCTGTTGCGCCACCCAAGGACAAGATGATCCTCTTTCCAGCGCTGCGGCAAGTCTTGATCTCTTCGGCGAAGCTCTCGCAGGACTGTCCGTTGCCGTCGCTTCCGACATTGCATCCAGAGTCGCCACCATAGAATCCACCGTTGGGAGTTTGTCCGTTGCCAAAGTTACTCAGAAATGCAATGACAATGGTATCATAGCCGGAGTCATCGTTACAGTACGATGATAGACTCTGTGATGGATAGGTATCGCCAGATTGTCCCCAGTAGACAACGTTGGAGTAGCTCGTTTGTCGTTTCACAGGGCTTGCCGAGACGACGGCGGCAGCAGATGCCGCAAGAGCAATGACTGTAGAGCGCATCTTGTTATGATAGCTTAGTGTTGATCGATTGTTGCAGGTATTCCTTCTTCAGCAACGTCCCATGGGCTGTTTTATATCCTCGACGCTCCATTGCTTTCAAATCTTTATTCATCCCCGAACGTGACAAGGTCGCAAGCGTATGGAGCGAAAGCTTGAATTGGTGCACAACCATGGCTGCTTCCACTGTTCGTATTATTGCGTAGCCGTAAGGACACGAGAAGCCAGACGAAAAGTGCAACGTTGTCAACAGAGCCGTTCGGCGCGAGCTGATGTTGCGCGCCAATAAGATCTTTCCGTTGAGTAGTGGCCTGTGTTTATACGAGCACCATCACGGCGCTATCGGATCAGAAACACGCTACTCGCCATTCTCACGTTGGCCACGCAAAAACCTCTCCAATCATGGAAATTAACATCGCAAAACTAACAAATTTGGGCATTTTGACGTGCGACTATCCTTACCCACTGCTGCAAGAATAAAGGGTGACGCTGCAGATCCCCTCATGGCTGATCTGCAGGAACACCTGATGTGCCGTTTTCCCGTTGTAGCACAGTCGAATGATAGGCTCACTCGTTTCTTCGTACTTGTTCATTGGAGTATGTAGCGTGTCGTTCAATACCGATATTCAGTGGTTGGATTTGAAAGACTCGCGGCCTTCGCGTGCCTCTGTCGCCTTACCACGTTTTTCGTAAACGTAATCATTCTTACACGGTTACATGTCAGAGCGTTGTTCATCTACGTGTGTGGCGTCACTTGCAGCTCCGGTGGCTTATAGGATGGGGGCTGACTTGGTCTTTGTAGCCTCATCAACTGGCTGGCATCAGTTTTCTGTCTCTCAACGTATGTAAACATTTCCTTTACCGGTGCTCGTTTTGAGCGCTGAAGGAGTAACCTCGTCATCGCTCCATCTCAGAGTCTGTCTCGTTTCGTGAGAATGTGGCTGTATTACCAAACCACTAGAATGCTGCGCCTGCCCAAGCAGAACGACAAAGTGATCTGACACTGTGTTTTGGTAGAGTGGCAACCATGCACCGTACTGTTGGTACTTGCACGTCAAATTTGTAGAGGCGCGACCGCAGTAGTCCCAGTTTCATGAAACGCGTGTTGATCTTCCCTCAAGCAGACCATACCAGCGCATGGTGGACGCCTCAAGTCTGCTGAGCCTGGCTGACCAGGTTCTGGTGGTTTGGCGCTGCCATACCAGGCGCGACTGTACAATGGCCTGAAATATAAGGTATCCACCAGGTGGACCAGCACCAGAAAACTCTGCCTATATAGCAGCGCAATATTCTCGTAGTTCTGAATGAAAAAGCAGTGAGATCACAACAAAGTCATGGGGAGGGCTGAGCGCACAGAATTCAAAGCTGAGCTGAGCTGTTTTGATTACACGTGGTCTTGGTACTCCAGCCTGACTTCTAGGGCTCAGCCTCTTTACTGAACCGACTTAGTATAACAAACAGCGGAAGTGGCCCTGGTATTATCGGGGCGTCGGGGAGGCTAGTATAGAAACGGAAGTCAATTACCGATAAAGGAATCAGCCTTTTCGTACTTCGGTAGGGGCAGGCACAGCTTTTCCGTCTCTCGTGACCAATATTGTTTTACGCAATCTGGTGACCTATAGGAGTTTGTCAGCTAGTACTACTTCTAGTCGCACGCTCTTCCGTCGCGATTACCTTTGGAATCCAATCCTCTGTCGACTTCAATCATCTAAAAAGCACCGGTCAAGTCTGGTTTCGAAGATGTCCACTTCAAAAAGTGACGTTTCGCATGCCTTTACCAAAAAACTGTATAACTCCCAAGTCCTCATCTTTGGCGGCAGTTCTGGTATTGGCTTTGCTGTAGCTCGCGGAGCGCTCGAAGCCGGTAGCCACGTGCATATTTCATCAAGCAGCGAAGAGAAAGTCGACGAGGCCATGTCAAAGCTTCGTGAACTATACCCAGAATCTGCTCAACACATCTCTGGCAGCGCATGTGATCTCGCCCATGCAGACGCCCTAATCACTTCGCTTACCGACCTGTTCAACAAGATCAACCGCCCTGTCAATCATATCGTTTTCACTGCAGGAGACGCGCTCAAGATCACGCCACTTGTCGAACTGACGCCTGACCATGTAGTGAAAGCTGGCGCAGTGCGTTTCCTCGCACCGCTCATGGTTGCAAAGGTTGCAATGCAATCAGGTCGCATGAAAAAGGATGCTACGTCGAGCTTTACTCTGACTTCGGGCAGTAATGGCATGAAACCGTCCAAAGACTGGACTTTGCAGGCTGCATATGCTGCGGGCGCAGAGGGCATGATGCGTGGCCTGGCTGTCGACATGGCGCCAATCCGAGCCAATATTGTAAGCCCAGGGGCAGTTCACACAGAACTATTCAACAGCATTGCAAAGGAAAAGCTGGATTCTGTTCTCGAGGGTTTTCGTAAGTCGACTACTACCGGCCAAGTTGGGCAGCCAGAAGATGTGGCAGAGGCGTATCTGTATTGTATGAGGGACAAGTTCTGTGTTGGACAAGTCCTTGGAAGCGATGGTGGAAGGCTCCTGGTCTAGAGTTACCTTATTTGCTTTAGGAGGGTTTTCTGTTGCAAAAGAATTCACCGTTATGTGCATACCAACGATCATAACTTGGCACCAAAGAGCGACACATCGAATGGGAACATGAGATCACTTGTTCATTGCAGAGCTGCTTCCCTGATTTTCTGAATAAACCTATGATAAACCCTCCCTCTTCTCATATCCTTCCACCATTGACTGATCCATTCTGCACTATCTCATTGAGTCTCAGGATATAGGATGGGAGAGAGCCCTGACCGGGCCCGATATAGGCAGTTTTGGCTAATTGAACTTCTTCTGCTTCGCCAGGGCTGAACAGATCAGGCAGGCAACAGCACATGCAAACATTAGCCACCAGCCGTTTTGCATGCTAGAGGCGTAAGTGTCGACAACTGTGCGCTTGAGATTTGGCTCGTACTTGTTGACGAGCTGCACATCGGCCAGGATCCGGCCAATCTCATCACTACCAAGCTGCAAAGCATTCAGACCCGCTGTCAGCTCATTGACGTAGACTGCAGAGAAGAAGGCAATGCCGAAGATGTCGCCAACAATCTGCATGAAGATGACCAGGCCAGTGACAATACCAATTTGAGCAGGCTCTACAGCAACCTGTGCGCTGAGCAGCAGTCCGGACATGACAGCACCTTGTCCGACTCCGAGGATGATAAGCTCAATCACAGCCTCAGCCCGTGAGGTGGATGACGTCCAACGTGTCATAAGGCCGCTCACCAGGACTTCCAGAGCGGCGCCAATGACTGCATTCATGATGCTGATGCCGTATTTACTGGTGATCCAGGCGGCAGCGGGATTGCCAATCGCCAGGCCCAGCATCATCGGCAACAGACCGACTCCAGACAAGGTTGCGCTGTCGCCATAGACGAGTTGGAAGAACTGCGGGATGTAATACATCATACCAAGAAGGTTCGCGCCGTAAAAGAACTCTGCAAAGAAGATGGCGAGGATAGTGCGGGATTTCATGAGGCCTGGGTGGAGAAGCGGGTCGCTGACATAGAATTGTGATATGATGAAGGCAACGAGAAGGCCACCGAAGCCACAGAAGCAACCAATGACGCGGCTATCAGCCCAGTCGAAGGTAACTCCACCCCAGGAGATGGCCAGAAGGAGGCAGGTAGTCGCACCGGCCAGCGTGACGGATCCAATGTAGTCAAAGGTCAAGAACTTCTCCTTCAAATTTGACTTTGGAGCGGGCATGTGACGTAGGAAAACGACAGTAATGAGCAAGCTGATTGGGGAGATGCAAAGGTTGATCCAGAAACACCATCGCCAGGTGACATATCTGTATCTTGTCAGCTTGCATTGCGGTGAGACCTTGATAGCAGAGCACGTACTGGGAAAATGCACCACCAAGCAATGGGCCTGCGACATCCGCAATCGCCCAGACCAAGGCTGTGAAGGACAGGTACTTTCCCACGTCACGCAATGGAACCAGGTCGGTTACAATAACGTTGACAAGGCCGTATATTCCCCCACCGCCAAGTCCTTGAACAACACGGCACCAGATTAGCATGTTCATGCTCTTGGCGCCAGCACAGAGGCCACTTCCAAGGATAAAGATCATTGTGCTTGCAATGAATATGCGAACTCGGCCGAATATGTCTCCCAGTTTGGCGTAGATAGGCAGGCCGAGGGCGAAAGAGATCAGGAAACCAGTGCCCAGCCACGCAGAGTTCTTGTAAGAGCCAAACTCTGACGAAATAATTGGTACGGCAGTTGCGACTATGTTGAAGTCAAGTGCGGTGAGCAGCATGCCCAGGTTCAAGCTAGATGTTGGTAAGTATATGCATATCTGTAGGAAAGGGATCTAGACTCACCCAAAGATCGTGATCCAAAACTGCGAGGTCGTCAGGCCAGCTTTGGCACCAGGCCTTGTGTCTTCAGGCACATCCGGTTCATTCTTGAGAGGAGGCGTTTCCACGTCAGAAACGGCGTCAATCTCTGCTCGTTCTTCCTCATCTCTCATCTTGGTACCAGCTGGTTGGTTCTCGACATCCATGTTGGTCTTGTAAGAATTGTTAGCAGTGTCCGCCATCTGGACAGCTTGTCTGCAGTATTGGCAAGACAGTAGAAGTATCTAGCTCAGAAGGCAAAGGCTCTGATGAAAAGGAGCGTCCATCACATAAAGGAACAGAGTGATCTACACTCAACGCTACACAATTTGCCTGCGGCCAACACGTCACGCAGAAAACAGCTGGGGAATCACACATCTTGGTCGGCCTGCTTGCTAAGCGGCAGCTTACCAAATAGCTTACAAAATACCTTGGGTCTGATTGAGTCTCTGAGTAACGGCAGGGGGATTCAATGGCATGGAGACATACCGGCGGAGGCTCTGCATACTAATAGGGAAACTGGCGGTCCGACAATTTCCTAAAGAGGAACATCATGAAATCGCCGCCGCCGCCTAGCGCAACCTTTATTACTTTCCCGCCCGACAAGCGTCGGCGCCACCTGCACATCTTGGTCATTGTAAACCGATGTGAGAATGGTTTGTTTAACTGTTTATGCTGAGAGCAAGGCAAGAAGTCGGACATGCCGATACCCACGTCTTATAGCTATACAGGTCCATTAGAAGCTGGAGGTCGCTCGTCAGAGAAAAGCTTTGTCAATATCTCATCTACTGAGCGTTTACCATAATGTATACAACCAAACACGTGACTTGGTTCTCTCTTGTCACGGCTGCCGTTACCTCGTCGGCGCAGGAGATTTTCCATGGCAGGTCTTTGATATTGGCTCCAAATCTCGAGACTGGACACCCGAAAGACTGCCAGGTGCAGACGTCGAGCTTCTACTGTTTCATGAGTCCAGTGGGGTACCTGAGTTTTGGCTGGTAAGAGTTTCTTCCCGTTTTGGTCTTGCATGTCCACGTTGAATGACTGGTGGGCTTCAAGGTGGCTAGGCAGCAATTCGCGTCACCTAGACCTCAGTCCAGTGCGCCCCGATCCTGCACCTGGTGGCTTTGACTGGTATGAGTTTAGCAATGGCACATGCGGAAAGCCTCCATGCCGTTTCCACGCCAGAAACTTCAATGCACATAAGAGCAAGCTGGCGTTTGAAGACGATTACGTTGTGGAGCCTTTTCAGCTCGGGCATGCAGAGCATTCGATGATGGCTCTCAGCTACTTCGATCGAAGTGGCGGTGCTAGTGCTGTTGGAGTACGGACTCGCTTGTATAATGGGACTGAATGCGAGGCCGCATTTGCGACTCTGAAAGAGATCAAGAGTGAACATGGACTTGATCTTCCTTTTGAATTAGTCAATCCGTGTGGTCCGGATGACACGACTCGACCACTCCAGCAGAAAGAGACGAACCGCTTGCAGCAACTTCTGGGATACGATCTATAGATCAATTTCACTACAAGATCCATGTCAACTTGATAAGAAAGTGTCAAATGCCTGTGCGTGGATTGCCATCAACCTTCCTCTGCAGTAAACCAAGCGTGGAACAAGTATCTATCCCTAAGCCCTTGAAGATGCCGACCTAGGTATGCCCCAGCTTACTATACCTTGCGCTGTCGAGATTATCGACAGTGCAACGAAGAAAAGGTGAAAGTCAAATGGAACAGGAAGGCCATTGCTCAAGGACCACGACCAAAGTGTACCGCCCAACGTTGGACCCACAGCCCTACTCAGCGAAGCCATGGATTGGACACAACTGGCAAATACTTGGATTAGCTATCCTCCCAGATGTGGACTAAAGGCAGCTACTCACCCATTGATGAACCCACGGCGGCGCGGTTCCACGATACGATTGATCTGTTTTACATCAGCAAGAGCTTCATAAGCTTACGTCGGGACTTAATTACCAAGATATTGAGACTTGTGTATGCGAAGACTATCATCATAAACCTGATAGAGAGCAGTGTGAGTAAAACAGCCCACTGCACGGACCTGCTGTGGATCAATGGAAGTAAGGAGAAGAGCGGGTAATCAACCGCAAACACAACAGCAGAGAAACGCCAAATCTGGAGAGTTCCAGCCCTGGTGTTCAGCCAAGGATAGAGAATAAGCTGTGTGACGAAGATAACAATGCCCATGGCGGACAGCGAGACTGCAATCTCTGGTGACTTGAAGCTAAGGCCAGTGCCTTTGGACAGGCTTGAAGCGGTGAAAAGTGCATAACCTTCATCAAAAATGATGGCATGGAAAGCGATGCATCTGGAGTATGTGTAAGTACAAGAACTTGTCTCTCTGATCAAGAGGGAGAATGGAATACCCTGTAGCCAGGATGCAGGTGATAGACCCTCTATTGAAATCAGATCTCTCATATTGACTCGAAGGCTGAGCTTGTGTGCCATCTAATTCTTCAGAACCGGTGACTGAGTCAGACCTCAGCAGCGGAGAGGTCTCATGCATACCAGCCTGTGACGAGGAAGCCGAAACAGCCGCTTTTTGGGCTCTGATATTTGTCTCCGGCAGAAAGGTGTATGTAAGTCCACCAACAGCTATGTTGTATGTTGCTACAACGAGGCACGGCAGTAAATATGGATACTGTTCAAAGATCATACCAGGGCCGCTCCATGAAAGTGATGATGCCGGATTGGCGAGTGCTCCTCCTATTAGAGGTCCCACTGCAGCAGAACGAATGAGATGCCGTTTAGTTGCAAGTCTCTCGCTGACTTACCTATATATCCTAGCGCACTGCAGAAACCAAACACTGAGAAAGCTTTGCTCTGGTTTAGACCAGCCTGCTCCGAGTGTTCACCTACGACAGTTCTAGCGACTCCCACGTTCCCTTAATGAGTTGTTAGCAAGAGCCATTCAACAGAAATGAGTGCAACGGAACCATTGAGAAGACCGCATAAAGCACGAGACAGAGCTGCTGAGACCGTACTTGTCGACAGGCCAAATAAGGTCATTGACGCGGCACCACCAAGCAGGCCGATGATCAAAACGGGCCGTCGGCCATATCTATCAGATGCCCATCCCCACAATGAGGTGGTGCACGTTTGGGCAAAGAAAAAGGCAGAAGCTGCAACCCTGCATCAGTCATAGTGTCCTGCTTTCAGTAAGAGTCGCTCTCACTGATAATGCCAGCACGTGGTCCAATCTCTTCGTCTGTAGCATAGCCAAAGTCCTTGACCATGAAGTAGACAAAGGGGAAGAGTAAAGTAGATGCCAGTGGTTCTGCAAGAACGACGTTTCCAATAAGAATGAGCACTCTAGAGCACGATGAAGACGAATCAGGGATTGCCATGTTTGTTCTCCTGTGTCGTTCACGAGTCCTTTTGCCATTGGTAAGGGGGGCATCACGCTGTCTATTATGGCTTCACCATTCTCCCAAATTGGCAGTGTTTCCCATTCAGGCACAGTGCCGCCACAGAGGCTGTCGGAATGCACTGAGCCCTGCATAACCTTGGTCCCGACAGGTAAAAGATAGTGCACAACGCCACCTTCGCCGATCCCTTTCGGCCTGCAAGCAGATGTAACCTGACCTGCATGACTATCGCACCGGTTGCGCGTCTGGCTAAAAGGTGTCGTCTTGGCTTAGCTGACATTTAAGCGAGCTCATATGCGCCTGATACGAGCCACTTAGAGATGTGGCAACCTACGTGCTTTTCAGTGTTTCGATTGGGCTGTCGGTGTGGCCGAGAGATGGACTAATTGGTAAATCGGGACTTCAGAGCCAACAACTTGTTGCTTATGAGCTTACACGATCGTTAGCAATTGGACTGTCCTTGAACGTTTCCGTAGTCACTCGACGAAGCGATTTGTGTTGTGATCGCACTGCTTTTCATTCAGAACTACGAGAATATTGCGTATGATATAGACAGAGTTTTCACCTGTTGGTCCACCTGGTGGATATCTGATATTTCAGGCCACGGTACTGTCGTTTGGCGCCAAATCGCTAGAACCTGGTTACGCAGGCTCAACAATTTGGACCTACGAAGTGGAGGGCAGGGTAATTTAGTGTGAAGTTGATGAGAACACTAGCAAACGCTTTACTGGTTTTGTGTGTACGGATTACTAGATGGAATGGACATCACGCTGTTAACACAAGCATCTCGCAAGCCTGTTTTATATGATGTGTTGTTTTTGAAACCTGGAGATGGATCAGAATCTCCGCTTCGGATGGTCTAAGATGGAATACTCACACGTTTCTCCGTAAAAATATCAAAGTGATGACCCGGGATATTAATCGCCTTCGTAATGAGACTGTATGGGTACTCGTCCCAGCCGAGTAGATCAGACTCGCGCGCTACATCGACTCGCAGGATATCGGCAGGCGATCTCTTCTGTTCCTCAGGCACAGGTACAAAGTCATTGCATCGTAATAGTATCGCTGGTGGTGGCATTGGAAAAGATGGCGCCGGTTTGTGGAGATGTGACTGCAGAGCGTCCGCCAAATTTTGTGGGACAATCTCAGAAACGCGTGAGTTGTCTGAATTGCTACTTCCAAGGCTATTTCTAGAAGCAGGAGTCGAGCTCTGTGAGGAGTCACAGTCGCTATCTTGAACGCTGTACGTGACAGAGCCAACAGCTGGTTTCGATGGCGAATCAAGGCTCGATCTGGGTCCCCAGTAGGGCAGCTGCCACCGCTCGACCATATCTGCCGATCTCTTCATGCAGCGAGCAATAAGCATGCGTGTGCCAGGCTTGCAAGTGGATGGAAGAGCTGCCGAACGATGTTGGATGATTGATGAAGCTTCGTGTTTTGATTTAGGGTAGATGCTGTCGATCATGACGATACCAACGACATTGTAATCCAAGTCTTCTGCGAGAAAACTGGCTACTTGGAGAGACACCAGTCCACCCAACGACCACCCTGTGGCGAGTCAATAAAGCACAGAATACACCACAAATCTGACTTGCCTCCTAGTAAGATTTGCCCCTTTGGTATAGACAACTTGATGAGGTTCACGTATGCTCTTGCCATTTCAGGTATTCCTCCTTTCCACGGCCGACCACTGTAAAATCGGGGATTGTGGATACCGTAGATTGGTCTACCAAGGGAACCTAGGCTTTGATAGGAACAAACGGTGCCACTTCCGTCGTGAAGCAGAATCAATGGCGTGATGCCTGAGTTTTCGGCCGGACCAGCTTGCAGCAGAGCAGGATTCTTTGGAGATATCATCTTAAGCTTAGCAGATGTTGACACGTTGAGAATACAGAGCACATCAATCAACTATATATCTTACCTGTGAAGCCTCGCCACAGTGATCTACATCAAAGTCTGACAGTTGACGACGTAGTTGCATCCCACCGTTTCATTGGAACATGACACTTAACAAAAAACTATATGGAAAGCATTTATTAACTAGAGTTTACTCGTTATTCATGCGCTGTCGGCCAGGCAGTGTCGCTAAGATGTTATATTCCCCCCACAGGTCATCCTCGGTCTAAGTCTAGGCAAGAGTGGACTATACTCAAAGTGTCCAATAGTAAACGAACCAGGCGTTTTTCTTCGGATATGCCGCTGTGGTGGCTTGGCCATCTTCCCCTAGCTTGACGCTTCGGTGACCAACCTACGTCCTTGCCGGCCGTAAGCCTGAGTTCTTAAGCAAGGCGGCCCGACGACGGTTTGGAAGTCACGTAATAGGAAAGGGGCTCGCCGACTACCGTTGCATCAAAGTCCAGTACGGAGTTAAACCAATTCACCCTAAACGAGCAATGTTAATGGCGTCAAGACTGAGCTGTAAAGAGAAGAACACAATTGATTGTTATTTCACACCCTCATGCAAAAGAAAAGCCAAATCAGCCAGCACACCCTTCCTGTAGATAGCTGCCAGTCCCGACTCGCAACCCAAGAGCCTCATCGCGGCTTCGTTGGATGTCTTGTAAGATGCTGGCTCTATATTTAAGGCCAAGCGGTCCCCAAGCCTGTACCGCCCTGTTGACCAACATGAGCATGACTTCGAGATCTTGTCGGAACTGAGAGTCGTTCTGTTCGTGCCAGCCGATAATCAGGAATCGACATGACAGGAAATAGGCCGGTACGAGAAAAGGATTTAGCAGCGGTTTCACGCCTCGACTTGCAGTCTTCCTTACAAGCAGCACCATGTTATGCGTGGCATTCAGACATCTGTGGAGTCCTGAATTGTCTTCATTTCCCAGTGCTTGAGAGCTCGTGCGCCTGCTGCGCTTTGGATGTGCCCCAGAAGAGCTCGCGGCCGCCGAATGTGCTGCAGTGGCAGTAGGATGGTACAGCAGCACGTTACACATCTGCAGAGTTACTTCCAGCCATATGGTCAAGTCCAGATCTTCTGCCTTTACGTTCCACATGGCCTGTGCGTCGCGAGAATATGTGAGGCAGAAGCGTCCAAGAGCGTCCTCTAGAGCAGTAAATTGAGCTGCACGTGAGATGGTGCATGTAGCGTGTATAGTATTGTTGTAGGTCAAAATTTGCCCAAGGAGCACACAAGTCTTCCGTAGCATCGTCATGGATGCGTGTTTGGTACCTTGTGGTTCGCTGGCCGGGCGAACAAGGAGCGACATGTCGGTAGTGAATGGCTCATTCTCGGACTATCCCCACTAACTGTCAGCTCTGTTTGTTTTGTCGGTATATGTCGGAAGATGGAAACTTACGCTCAGGTCGCACTTTTGAAAGTTGCCATCTTCTCGTGGAAAGTGAACCATGAAATGGCGGTCGTCCAAGGCCAGCGGCCAGCCACAGAGTGCAGAAAGCAGGCGATCCAGAAGGTATAGAGCCCAGACAACTTGGCGACGTTGCTCAACTTCGAGTGGTGACTGCGGAGGAGACGCAAATGGCGATATACGCCCCGTCGAATCAATGCGATCAAGTCCAAGCAAGCTCACCAGTCTGCAGGCCTTGCCCAAAAATACCCACATCTCCGACATCCTTGCGACGATAAAAAGGTGAAAGACTATCCACACACTGGCAGTCAGGGTGTGCAGAGGATGAGCCAAAGTCTTGACGCTCTTGTCGAACAGAGCAGAAGCGGTTGCGAGCCATATCGGAGAACTCTGAGCAATGCTAGGATTTAAATGAGCTCTGGCTGCGATAGATGCAATGGCGAATGGCAAGGCATCGTTTTCAAGGTTCAGAGAGTCGTCTTCGAGTTGTCGTAAAAGGCTCTGTTGGTGAACACACGGCAGCAGGGCGTGATACTGCTGGAAGAAGATGTCGAGCAGCTCTTTGAGCACTGGCTGCAGGGGAGCTTCGGTAAAGTTATTTTCTGGTGGCCCAGCGCTGGGTATGACGGCGGGCTTGGAGGTTGAAGCAATCATGGGGCTGGTAGCATCAGACACGAACATGTCGGCCTTTTCCAAAGGCCTCGCCTGCGATGGGCCTTCTATCTCGAGTGGTGGGGAGGAGTAATTCGGTGGTGCAACGGAGCTGGCAGGCTGCCTCAGATAGTCAAGATGGTCGAAGTCCATGCCAAGGACGAGCATATTATCCTCGCCAAGAGTAGACATGTTCATGTCTGGCCAGGGGTTGGGGTCGGAAAGAATGCTCAGTGGATTAGTCTGTGTTGTAGCTTGATTCTGAACAAAAGAAGCATCCTTGGGTGCAGAAGTATCGAAGCCCAAGTTCCAATCCCACGTGCTCCCTTCATCTTCCGCCGTGCTGGGAGAAGTGATGGTGTTGGCATGGTTGGCCAAAGAACCGTATAGGCTTGGTGTAGTAGATGCCGTGAAGACAGGCTGCTGCTGCTCTTCATACTGACAAGCAGCCCGAAGCTTGATACACCCGGAACAGGATGGAGTGGCGCCCTGGAATTATGCATCACCGCGGTCAGTCAGAGAGCACATTGACAAGTCAACACAAAGCATCGGGCACTTACATCGCACTTTTTCTTCCGCTGGCGGCAGAGGCGACATGCAATCTTCCGTATCGCCGTTGCACGTCTCCTGCTGTCAGCTATGTTCGGGCCGCGCACACCTTCTAGGATGCTCATCTGGTGGGCGGCGAAGGGAGCAGAAAGAAGCAATCAGACACGCCGCCGGATCTGCAAACGCCCCGCCCTGCGGCGGTTCCTTGTCAGCTTATTGGAGGCGGGCCCTGTTACTGTCTTGCAAGAACAGAACGAACGAGGGCTTTTTGAGGGGAAGGGCACGGCACCATCGAGGCTTTGCCTGTATGAGGAATCTTGGGATTGTTGAACATCAGGCCTAAGCGAAGATTGACCTGGACAGATGCTCGATAGTGAGGCTCTCGCCGTCCAAGAGGCAATTGCCTGCTCGCGTCGTATCACGTGCGTAACGTGCCGCGCCACAGGCTAGGCATTCGGTGAGGCCGCGATCGGGCAAACCCTAGCGGCGGTTGGCTAGTGTCGCCGTCAGTCTTGACCCATGTACTCAGAGTCGTCCGCTATGTGCTTTTCTTTCGGCTTCAATATGCCCAATAGCTGTAGTCGCCCCGCCCTCGCTTCGCTGCAGATCACTGGGAGTATGTGCCGAGACCAAAAAGGGGCCGAGTGGTCAAAATGTCTAGCCTCGATGGGCCTCAGCTACCAGCAGAGTATCGCTGTAAAGTCGTCGGTGTCGTTTGCTTTCTGCTTCTTGCCAGAAGAAAAGGGTTCATCTTCCTGGACGCCGAAGTCCCTTGAAGTCAATTGAAGACTGTTGCCCATCATGTTGCCGTCAGAGCCGCAGGCAAATGATATTGCCGTCATCGGCCTATCGTGCCGTGTTGCAGGCGCAAAGTCGTCCTCTGAACTGTGGCATAACCTCCTCACGTCCCAGGACAGTCAGTCCCGCATCAGTCGTTTCAACATCGACGGATTCTACCACCCTGCTGGAGCCAAGCGTAAAGGTTTGACCAACGTCCAGCATGCTTACCTCCTCGAACAGTCGCTCGACAGATTCGATGCTGCTTTCTTCTCCATTCCTCCCACCGAGGCCACGGCGATGGATCCGCAGCAACGTCTACTGCTAGAACTGACTTATGAGGCCATCGAAAGCGCTGGCATTCCCTTGGAACGTTTTCAGGGCACTCAGACTGCCGTCTATACAGGTACACACTTGGTAGTTGATGCCATGGCCATCTCGGTTTTCTGACAAAGGCAGGAATCTTCGGAAATGATTACGGAAATATCTTGTCCCGCGACCTCGATGCCACGCCAAAGTACAACTCCACAGGCACCTCAAACTCAATTGCTGCAAACCGCATCAGTTATTTCTTCGATCTGAAAGGGCCCAGTATGTCGATTGACACGGCTTGCTCGTCCACGATTGTGGCCCTGCACCAAGCCATGTCCGCGCTCAAAGGTGGCGAGGTCGACATGGCCGTGGTTTCTGGATCAAACCTGATACTGAACGCAGACATGTTCATCCACATGTCTGAGCTTGGCTTTTTGAGTCCTTCGGGCCGTTGCAAGAGTTTTGATGCTTCGGGCGATGGCTACGCCAGAGCCGAAGGTGTACTTGCCTTGATCCTCAAGCCGTACAGCAAAGCCCTTGAGGATGGCGATCCTATCAGAAGCATCATCAAAGGCACAAGAATTAACCAAGATGGTCGCACTCAGGGTATCACTCTACCTTCCTGCGAAGCCCAGCAGGCAAATCTGGAAGGCTTGTACAGATCAGAGCATCTCGACCCCGCCGACACGCAGTATCTCGAGGCACATGTAAGCCAAGTGACACTTCTGCAGCGCCTCCTTCTGACCATATATGACAGGGTACCGGGACCGCCGCTGGAGATCCAATAGAGCTTTCGGCAATCAATGCCGTCTTTGGACCTTCTTGCGCCAACCGCAAGCTTATCGTGGGCTCCATAAAGAGCTGCATTGGCCATCTCGAATCCGGCGCAGCTTTAGCAGGCATTCTGAAGACGGTGCTCTGCCTAGAGAACGGACTGATACCCCCACAGATGCATTTCAGTGAGCCAAATCCCAAGATCGACTTTTCTCACATCGAGATTCCCACAAGCGTCATGGAGTGGCCAGAGACGGCCAACGGAACCCGCAGAGCTGGTGTCAACTCTTTCGGATTTGGCGGCACCAACGGAGCCTGTGTATTGGATTACTATCCGACCAGAAAACAAGACCTTGGGACAACCCACCGAGAGCTTCTTTTCAAGGTCTCAGCCCACACCACAGAATCCTTGGAGCGACTTTGTGACTCATATGCACACTATCTGGAGACTTCAAGTCCTTCGCTGATCGACTTTGCTCACACAACTCTTACACGTCGTTCAACTCTCAGAAAATCCTTTTTCTTTTCAGCCAGTAACCGGGAAGCAGCAGTTTCCCAGCTCAAATCCTCGAAGAAGAATATGCTAACGAGAGAGGCTGATCCCATTCCTACAGTGGGAGCCATCTTCACCGGACAGGGCGCACAATGGGTGCAGATGGGGAAACAGCTCATCGATCAGTCACCTCTCTTTCGCGCCGTGCTTGAAGAGTGTGACAGGGTCCTGCATAGCCTACCTGACGGGCCTACTTGGTCCATCATTCAAGAGCTTTCCATGCCAGGAGAAACGTCAAAGGTATACATCTCAAACTATGCGCAGCCTCTTTGTACAGCCCTCCAGCTTGGCCTTATAGCCGTCTGGCAATCGTGGGGCCTATCGCCATCGTTCGTGCTGGGACACTCTTCTGGTGAAGTTGCAGCAGCCTACACTGCGGGAATGATTTCATTGCAGCATGCTGCAATTATTGCGTA
This sequence comes from Erythroxylum mucronatum, assembly GCA_027563825.1. Lineage (NCBI taxonomy): Eukaryota > Viridiplantae > Streptophyta > Magnoliopsida > Malpighiales > Erythroxylaceae > Erythroxylum > Erythroxylum mucronatum. The sequence goes on from JAOSBP010173164.1 coordinate 24,627, forward strand.
CTATCGAGGCCTTTTTCTCGGTAAGGATGCTAATCCAGGAGGCCCAAAAGGCGCCATGTGCGCTATAGGGCTGTCAGGAAAGGCTTGTGAAGAGCTTCTCATTCCATACAAGAACAAAGTAGCTCTTGCCGCCACAAATTCCCCCTCTTCTTCTACGCTGTCTGGGGATGCAGATGCTATAAAGGAGATTATCGATCATGCGTCTGATAAGGGCATATTTTGCAGAGCTCTGAAGGTCGATATGGCCTACCACTCTCATCACATGCTTCCGATGAGTGAAAGATACCAGCAGGCATTAACGGATGCTGGAGTCACATACGCTTTGCCACCTGCTAGCAGCTGTCCCATGTTCTCATCAGTTACTGGTAAAAGACTGACACCGCAGGAATGTACCCCACAGTATTGGAAGACCAACATGGTGTCAACAGTTCGCTTCAAAGATGCACTTACAGCTGCAGTTCAGGCCAATCGGCAGAGCAAGTTTTCACTGGTAGAGGTCGGTCCTCATCCAGCCCTTAAAGGCCCGGCAACCGACACGCTTGTTGGGCTAGGTGTGAACGGAGTTTCCATCTTCAATTCGTGTCTCAGAGGTAAACCGGATATGGAAGCTCTTCTACTATCAGTGGCTTCAATGGCTGTACAAGGAGTATCCATCGACTTGAAAAATGTCAATGCTGTACAAAGCGTGGAGGGCCTCACCTGCCTTCACCAAACAGGTACTGTACTTACGGACATGCCTCACTATGCATGGGACCACAGAGCCTCCTTCTGGGCTGAGTCTCATCTCAGTCATAATCATCGCGCTCGCAAACACAGACGTCATGCGCTCCTCGGGGCACGAGTCGCTGGCGACGATATCCTCCATCCAACCTGGAGGAACCTCCTTATATTGAGAGAAGTTGACTGGCTTCATGATCTAAAGGTAAGCCAAGGCAGAAACTGATCATGTCGTGTTCTAATCACAGCAACACACAGATAGCAGGCCACGAACTAGTTCCTAGCGCAGTCTTTATTCTGATGGCCGTCGAGGCAGCTCGGCAGCTTGCTAAATCAGATGCGATACCTTTAGAAGTACAACTGAGAGATTTTGCTTTTCATCAAGATCTGCCGCTTGCAGCGTTTGCCTCGGAAGAGACAACGTTTGAGATCCACCTTAATGCAAGCTTTGACAAAACATCTGGCTCTTACCGCTTCGACATTTCTGGTGGACTAGATCCTGCAAATTGGAGTCTCTTTTGCTCTGGAGGTATATTTCCAGTTTATAACGGCGAAACCCAGGAGCTGTCACATCCACCAGCTGTCAAACACAACCCGAAGCTGGTCGAATATATGAACTCTTGGATCCGACCACTTCCGCAGGACATCATTTCCCTCCGGTTGAGCAAAACTGCAATCAGTGGGAAAGTAAACAACCATATCGATAGTGACGAGCACTATTTCGTGGATCCTAAAGCTTTAGTTATTGCAATTTTGGCTATCGAGAGCATCTGTGCCACCAGTGGCATCCTCTCAAAATATCAACTGCAACAGATTCGATGCATAACACTTTCATCGGTCAGAGGGGATCCTACTGGGGCAGATCTTACTGAGAAATATGCGAGCTTCTCCGGGACAATTTCCAGACCAAGTACTGTATTAGTCCACGGCAATGGACTGATGACTGTACCAGGAGCTTGCTCGATAAGCCTTCATGATATGCAGTGGATCCAAAAGACACATCTCACTTTAACTCCTCCCTTGAAGTCGTTGTTCTTCAAAGGCATCTACGAGTCTGACATTACCCTCATGAGGCCTTCCACTCAAGAATTGCATATTACCCGCCTCGTTGACTTGGTGACGCACAAATGGCCAATGGCTGATATTGGAGTTACCGAACATGCTTCCAAGGCATCTCCAGCTCTGCTTAAGCATCTCCAGATCTCTGAGAAGGAGAAGCGACCACGATTTCGTTCGATGACATTGCTGGGCGAAAAGGCGCCTGTATCAACGGCAGAGCGAACATTTTTGCAAGAGTCATTCGATGATGGTTTCAAAGCACATCTTATAGTCGGAACCAATTCAGAGCTAGAGCTGGTCGAATCAAGTCTTCACCCTCAAGGTGTTGCGTGCCTCGAGCTAGCAAATAGTGAAGAGGTCGATGAAGCGTTTGAAACCTTGTGTTCAGTCACAGGTTTGGATGACGGCTCTTGGTGCTTGGTTCGGCGAAAGACTCCTCGCTCTTCAGAGCGTCATGTCAAAGTCATTATGCTGGGTGAATCGACACCTCTACTCCAGCCCTCCAATTCAACAGACGAGCTAGACATCGTATCGATTGGCCAAGGCTCGGACTTGGCAATGCTCGAGCCTAATGCCGATGTGATCGTACTTGACTGTGGACACGAATCTGTACTTACATCATGGGCGGGAAAAGATCTAATGCTTTGGTTGAAGCCTTTGCTAAGCAAAGCTGGAAGACTTGTGTGGGTCACTCGCCAGTCTGGAGCACAATCTGACGGATCTGTACCCGGGAGTTTTCTACGAACCATCAAGGCTGAGAATCCAGCATTTCGGGCTAAAAGTGTGCATCTGGCTCATGTCGACCTCAAAGACTTTTCAACAACCATATGGGCCGCATATGACAGCATAGTTAATGGCGATGCGGAGATGGAGCTGATAGCCACTCACGATGCCAGACTACAGACTCTTCGATACAAACCCGATGACATGTTAGCTGCTAGTGTTGGACGTGCTCCACCTATGCGACAACATATGGGGTTTCCATACTTGTCTTATAGACTTGGTCTTTCTGGAGTTTCTAGCGTATCTTTCTTCTTGGACAGTGTATCGCAGCATAACGTCGATGATCTTACGATCCAGGCAACACACTCACTCATTGATGATATTGACGTCCGCGCGTTCAGAGGTGTCCTAAGCAGCAAAACTCTGGGCCAATTTTTTATTGGCATAGTAACACGGAGTCGCTCTACCGAGTTTCAGGCTGATGAGTTAGCAGTTGGTTGGACGGCTACTGGAGCACACCAGAACGAGGTCTATGCTGACCCGAAGCACTGTCTTACGATACGCGAGAATATGAATACTGCAGAGTTCCTGACATCTTTTGCAACCCATTGCATTGCCCAGGCAGTAGTGTTTCAGGCACGAGCTAAACCGCATGACACGTACTTTATTCGGCCCAGCAACCGACTAGAAGGAGAAATTGATGCAGCATTTATCTCTATTGGTTCTCGGAGCGTTGCATCGACACCTGCTGATCTTGAAGTCGATATCGATGCTCATCATGGGGTTCGACTAAATGGAAGAGCAGTTGACATGCACAAATTTATGATGACTGGTTTTGACAAGAAAGCAATCATACAAAGTCTCTCTTCAGAAATGCCTCAGGAATACGTTTCAGTATCTTCCAGAAAGTTTCCTCTAGGAGAAGCACAACAAGCCTTTGAACTGTCAATTGACCAACCATTTTCCATAGTGCTTGATCACACTCTGGACTCAGGGTCCCTGGCGGCGATTAAAACAAGACGGCTATCGGAGGATCATTCATTGTTTAGATCGGATGGATGCTATGTTATTGTTGGATTTGGAGGTCTTGGAGCATATCTTGCTTCCTGGATGGTTGCCCACGGAGCTCAGTCAATTTTTGCAATAACCCGCAGCGGTCCTGACTCCGCTCAAGCCCTGCAAGCGAGTGCTACTGTACGAGATGCAGGTGGATCTCTTACAGTCTTGAAAGGAAACGCGTTGGAATATGACTCTTTGGCATCCTGCCTGTCTAGCATTAGACAGCAGTCGCCAATCCTTGGAGTCTTCAACATGGTCATGGTCCTGCAAGACAACTCTTTTGAGTCAATGTCCTCTCAGCAGTGGGACGCGGCACTATCTGCGAAAGTCAGGACTACACAAAATCTTCACAGTGCAACCTTACAGGACATGCTCGATTTCTTTATCATGTTCAGCAGCGTGTCCTCAATATTCGGAAACCGCACTCAATCCAACTACGCTTCTGGAAATGCTTATCAGAATGATTTTGCGTCCTATCGCAGGAGTATTGGTCTTCCCACTGTTGCTATTGCACTTGGAGCAGTCACCGGTATAGGTGTTCTGGCAGACAACTTTGATCTTCAGCGAAGTTTGAGACAGAGTGGCCTTGCGATGGTAGAGCCAGAAGACTTTGAAAATATTCTCGAAGCTGCCGTCCTGGAATGTATGTTTGGTACTCAGTCACTCATAGTGACTGGGTTTGAAATGTTTCCCGCCATCAATGGCAAAATACAAGCACCACCAGATCAAAATCAAGTCTTCTGGGCTGAGATGCCCGAATTTGGCTTCCTCCTCGACCATCAATGTGATCAAAATAGAGGAACCGAGATCTCCATTCAGGAGCGGATCCAAGCTGGAGACCATGCGAAAGGATTTCAACAACTACTGAAGGCTTTCCTCGGCTGCATAAGTAGTCTTTTAGGCTACTCCGAGGAAGCACTGGATCCATCATTTGCCCTAACCGAGTATGGCCTTGATTCATCAAATGCTGTTGCCTGCAGGTATTGGTTTTTCAAAGAGCTGGAGATCGATGTTCCTATTTTTGACATTATTGGCTGCAAGTCCATCAATGACTTAGTAGAGCGTGTCATGAGCAAGATTCAGACAAATGACGGCAACTCCACCACGACCAAGATACCAGATCCAGTGCGCATGGAGAACCTTGAGGTCCGTCCGTTGAGCCATTCTCAGCGCCGTCTTTGGTTTCTTCATTCATTCATTGCTGACAAGACCGTGTACAATCTGCTACTCGTCTCACGTGTTCAGGGGAAGCTTGACGCAAATATATTCCACCAAGCTTGGACGGCCCTTATTCGGCGACATGAAATTCTCCATTCTGGGATCGCAGACACAGCGCATGGACTTCAGCAGAAACCGATCCAAAACCCGTATTTTGAACTGGTGACAAAGGACGTCTCAGATGAGGCCTTCATCCAAGAAGAGGGAGAAATAACTAGGGAGGCTCGCTCGCATGTATTCGATATTGAAAACGGCGAGCTTGTGAAGGGGTGGCTCCTTCGATCAGGTTACGAACAACGCTTCTTCTTGGCGTCTCATCATCTCGCCTGGGATCGCCAGTCTGTTCCCACTATCTTTGACGATCTTGTTACCATCTATCAACGCCTTGAAAATGGCACATACTCAACCAACAAGTTGCCGGAAGTGCCTTATCAATTCACTGACTACACAGTGTGGCAAAATGAGTGTCTATCTAATTCCGAGATCACTAAGCCGCAGGTTGATTATTGGTCGACGACTCTTCAAGGGATACCAGACTGCGTAAGCCTCCTGCCAGTTTCGATCTCGGACTCTCGACCGCCCGTCAAGCACTATGATGTGGATAATTTTGCGTTCACAATCAACAAAACGATTACAGACGAGCTGAAAGACATCTGCAAAAAAAGAGCCGTCACCCCATTTATGCTTATGGCGAGCGCCGTAACTGCGCTCGTCTACAGACTCACTGGCGACACTGATATCGTGGTAGGTATTCCAGACGGTGACAGGGGCCACCCAGCGTTTGACAGCATGATTGGCTTTACCGTCAACATGCTTGCAATTCGTAGCACCATCACTCCTGATATGACCTACGAGTCATTCCTGGAGAAGTATCGTGAAGCGTGCTTGGGCGCTTACCAGAATCGCTTGGTACCATTCGACTATCTACTCCACCAGCTGAACATTCCACGCCGTACGAATCACAGTCCAGTATTCCAGGTCAGCGTTAACTACCAACTGCAAGGAGCATTTCCCGAGTACGACTTTGGAAATTTTAAGCTTCACGACCACGAGCATCACAACGCTCGTACACAAACGGACCTCGGATTCGAGGTTGAAGAAACCAAGCAAGGAACACTTCATTGCGTGCTTGATTTTGATACTTCACTATACGGTTTGGAGGCCATCAAAGAGGTTGCCGGCCTTTACCAACAGCTTCTGCACAGTATCGTCCAGACTGGAGCCTCATCTACAATTGACAGCTTGAATCTCGTATGTGATGCAGACAGACATTTTATCTCAAGTCAACTAAGGCCGCATGAGTATGATGCAGCAAAACTAAATGCGTTAGCCGAGAGGTCGTTTGAATTGAGCTGGGATTCTGCAGTCGAAACCCATGGAAGCAAGGTTGCCCTGATTGATGAAAGGTTCCGCTACACTTACTCAGAGCTGGACACCATGACGAGCAAAATCGCAAATCGTTTGATCCAGAGTGGTACGTCGGTTATGGATCGCGTTGTTGTTTTTACTCCGCAGGACTCGTTCATGGTGCTGGCCATGTATGGTATTGTCAGGGCTGGTGCAGCATACGTGCCCATCAGTACAGACTTTCCCGAAGAGCGCATCAACTCTATGGTCGAAGATACTGAAGCTAGAGTTGCCCTTGTCGACCGTATGGACAGTGACAAGCTTCAGGCTCTCATCAGTGCCGGATTTGCCGCCTCTAATATCCTCTCGGTAGAAGATATCATTGAAACCGATGACGCAAATTCGTCTCGACCTCGTATCTCGAGAAAAATCAGGCCGGATGATACTTTTTGTTGCATTTTCACTTCTGGAAGCACCGGAAAACCTAAGGGTATCAACATCCTGCACGGCAGTCTCCGCTATCAGATGGAAGGGTACAATAATTTCATTGAGACAAAACCATCTGACAAGATTCTTCTTAGTTCTGCAATGGTGTTTGACCTCTCACTCCCTGCAATATATGGAAGTATCCTGTTTGGGTCGACATTGGTGGTGGCATCACAAGAAAGTAAGAGACCTGTGATATCATCTCGTCCAGAATTGACTCTAGTTGTAGCCCGCCTCTCTCCAGATCGTATGATCAATCTTCTTGTCGACGAAGGAATATCAAACTGCATCTTCACACCGACTCAATTCAAGATCTTGTTCTCTGCTCGTAATCACTACAGATTGAACCATTGGAAGTCTCTTCGGTCTCTCGTCCTCGGAGGGGAACAGATCCCGCCATGGCTGATAGGAAAATTCTTCGATCTTCAGATCCGAGGGGCATCAATATTTAATGGATATGCTCCAGCAGAGACTACAGTCGTGAATGCTTTGAAAAGGTAAAAACTTTTAAATTTTTGATTAGCAAAACTGACAAGTGCAAGGCTGAGCATGGATCATGCCATAGGCGATCAAATACCTTCAGCTTCGCCTCTGTGGCCGACCAGCTTTACAATTGTGGACGGAAACATGCATGAAGTTCCTGTTGGCATACCAGGAGAGCTCATAATTGGTGGGCCAACAGTGAACAAAGGTTACATCAAACGAGACGAAGCAACTAAGAAGGCATTCTTGCGCAACGAGTCGGCATCCTCTGCTGAAATCGAAGATGGTCATGGCCTAGCCTATAGGACAGGGGACCGATTCTGCCTCGGCCGAGATGGAACCCTCCACAGCTGTGGACGCATTGGTGGTGACAGACAAGTCAAGATTAGAGGTATGAGGACAGAACTCGGCGAGATTGAAAATTCCATCTGGTCTCTTGCGCAGGATATGGAGGAATATGGAGAAGTAGCCTTGCAGCTTGTTGCTGTTGTTTTCCATAAGATTGGGGAAGACGACGGGATTTTGGTGGCCTATCTCTCATGCACAGACAATATTATCCCTGACGAAGACGACCAGCATGCTGCAAGGGATTTTCTCAGATCTGGGCTTACCATCTCCTTACCTACTCACATGATTCCTAGCGCCTATGTCTTCATCGAGGACATGCCACGAACAGCGACTGGAAAGACTGACCACAAGGCCTTGCTTGCCCGTCAACCTCCTGAAAGAGCTGTGAATGGCATTGTTCGAGAGACTGAAGATTCGACACCCTTGAACAAAAATGAAGAGGACGTTGCCACAGCATGGGCATCCGCTCTCAACTCCCAAGTCACATTCCAGGTTGCTGACAACTTCTTCAAATGCGGTGGACATAGTCTGTTGCTGATGAACGTTCAGTATCAGCTTGAGAAAGCTACGGGTATTAATGTGTCACTTGCTGACATGTTTGCAAATCCAACAATCGGTGGCATGGCCAATCTCCTTCGAAAACCTAACGGAGAGGACAGTACTCTTACACCGTCGAAGACGGCTTCAGTCTCTATCGACTGGCAGCGCGAAGCAAGTCTCGATGTTGACTGGTTTAACGATAAAGGTACAGTCGAAACTCCAAAGGCAGTCATCCTCACTGGTGCCACCGGGCTTGCTGGTGCACATTTTCTCGAGTGCTTACTCCGGAAAACCACCATTGACATTTATTGCGTTGCCGTTCCTGCTAGAACTAACGAAGATGCTCTTACCGAAGTCTTGTCCACCCTGAATTACTGGCGTCTCACAGGCCGCAAAGAAGAAGAGCTGTATCGAAAGCGCATTCATGCCTTTGCTGGATCACTCTCTCAGGACGAACTCGGACTGTCTTCTGCTCAAGTGTTATACCTCGACAGAAGCACGCAGGCAATTTACCACCTTGATTCTCAGGTCAGCCTCTTGAAGAACTATGAAACCATTCGAGCTGCAAATGTGGGTGCAACCAAGTTCTTGGTAGATCTCGCGTACGGAAGAGTAGGCAATCTCAAGGCCATGCATTACTTGTCCACATGGGGTGTGCTCCATCTTCAGACGTGGAACGAGACACAACATGTCCAAAAAGGTCGCAAACTACTCACGAGCGAAACCCCAATGTCCCATATAGTTCCCGATCACGCAGGCGAGCTGGGATACCTGAAAGCGCGATGGGCTTGCGAAGCCGTCCTCTTGGAGGCGGCAGAAAGGGGTATTCCAACCACAATCTACAGGTCGAGCATGTTCACACCAGCACCGTCAACGGCCATGTCTCTTATGCGTTCTGATATCAACAGGCGCATCATCGTGGCTTCGATACACACTGGTGCTTTTCCCGACTTTGGCAGTGCGCAAGGTGGTGGCATGACGTGGGTCACTGCAGACTTCCTAGCAGAAGCCATGCTTCACCTGGGGCATCGTAGCCTATCAAATACCGGTCGTCCACGCATTTTCCATCTCGTTTCTGAGAATCATATCCGCTACAACGAGCTTCCAGGAATGCTTCAGCACCACCAGAACGTGCCCACAGGAAAGGAGAAGGCACTTGAAGCTGTACCGCCTGAAACCTGGTTCAAGATGCTCAAAGACAACAGGAATGCAGAGATGAGTATGCAAGCCGAAGTGCTAGAGCGTATGTGGGCGGCTGGATGGTTGCCGTTTCAAATAGAGAGTCACGATACCTTGGCTTTGTTGAAAAAGGAAGCTGACATTGAACCGCTCAAGTTTGATGCTTCTATGCTTTCCAAGCTAGTAGTTGGCAGTCAAGGGTTCTAGTGGATAAGTTTTGTCTAGCACTCTTTAGATGTGTAAACTAATGAAGCACTCTAAATGACCGCTCTTGAAGTTGTTTGCGCAAGCGCTTTGTCCAAGGCTTTGCCTAGATAACACTCAACAGCACTGCTAGACACACAAGTTCAATGCGAAAACCAAGTTCTCAGACTCCCTGATTCTCTATATATAGAAACCTTATTTTCTACCTCCTCTAAGGTCTTTAAGGCCCCTAATAGGATTTAGTCTAAAAGGAGGCCTATTTTATAGGATAGTAGAGGCTAGGATGCTAGAAGGAAGATAGGTCTCTTTAGATTTAAACCTTATATAGAAGGTTAAAAACCTAAGAGACTTAAAAAAGGGGAATTTTAGGAGGGAGCCTTATTAGTAAGGCTTTCTATAAGCTTATCTATAATTTATCTATATAGACTTTAATTTTTAAAATACTCTATAAATAATTAGAGCCTTACTAATAGAATACCTAGAGAATTAACCTCTAAAAAAAGGGAGATAAAACCTACCTATTAGGTTTTAAAAGGATCCATATAGATAAAATTCTAATATTTTTTTAGGATTATATAGAATAAGAGTAAATTTATATATAAAAATAGGTTATATAGTAATATCTATTATATAGAGCTAGATATAAAAGTATCTAAGGCTAAAAAGTAGGTTTTGAAGTTTTAGATTAAAGGATTTAGATTTTTATTAAAATTTTTCTATTTATATATATAGAGAATCTTTATAAGTAACGTACCCCACAAGCGAGCTGGACACCCAAGCGAGCTGGACAGCGCGCTAAAAAAAATACCACCTTTTAATTCATCACGCGTCCACACCTTCCATATCACAAAATGTCATAATTTTCTGAGTCAGATTTAGTCACTGCTCTTAGAGCAATGGAACAAGACGCAACACTAAGCATTCGACGTGCTAGCCAGATCTATAACGTCCTAAAAAGCACCCTCTCAACTCGACGCCGCGGTATTCCTTCTCGACGCGATACACCAGCTAATTCGAAGAAATTAACCTCGAACGAAGAACAGGCGATTATTCGGCATATTCTTAATCTTGACGAACGTAGATACCCTCCTACGAAAGCAGCTGTTCAAGCTATAGCGGATAAGCTGCTCTATGAGCGCGACGCTGGTACTATAGGCAAGAACTGGACTACTAATTTTATCAAACGTTCTCCTAAGCTAGAAACAAGGCTCAGTCGTTTATACGACCGTCAACGAGCTCTCTGTGAGAATTTTAAGGCAATACAAGGCTGGTTCAACTTAATACAGAATATAAAGAATAAGTATGGCATTGTGGACGATGACATATACAACTTTGATGAAACAGGCTTTCAAATGGGCGTAATCAAGTCGCAGCTTATGGTAATAGGTGCAGAAAAGCGAAGTAGAGCAAAATTCATCCAGCCAGGTAATCGTGAGTGGGTTACTGTTATCCAAGGCATCAGTACAGGTGGCTGGGCTATACCACCTTTTATCATCTTTACAGGCCAGGTTCACATCAATTCTTGGTATCAAGAGGTTCAATTACCAAAGGATTGGGTAATTGCACTTAGTAAGAATGGCTGGACGAACAATCAACTTGGATTTCAGTGGATTCAACACTTTAATGCATCAACAAAACAGCGTACAAAAGGAACGCATCGCCTTCTTATAGTAGATGGCCATGAGAGTCACCACTCAGTCGATTTCCACGAATTCTACAAGGCAGAGAATATTATTACACTCTATATGCCACCACATTCATCCCATCTATTACAGCCATTAGATGTTAGCTGTTTTTCACCTCTTAAGCGCGCATATAGCAACGAAATCAGTTCTTTAGCGCGCCGTCATTTCACTCATATTACAAAGGTTGACTTCCTTTGCGCGTTTAAAACAGCCTTTTTTAAGGTAATTTCAAGGGATAATATACTCTCTAGCTTCTACGCTACTGGAATAGTACCACACAATCCACAAAAGGTACTTAATAGGTTAGATATTCGACTTAAAACACCACCACTTCCACCACCACCACAATCACCAACTTGGGAGTCTAAAACACCAAGTACAACAGCTGAATTTATATCGCAATTAGCATTTATACGACAGGGCTTTCAAAGACATCAGAATTCATCACCAACTGCAATGCTTGAATCGCTTGATAAGCTTAGTAGAGGTACTGAAATAATGCTCCATTCTGCAACACTTATAAAGAGCGAAGTCGCTGCCTTAAGGAAGGACTTAGAGGCTGCCACACAGCGCAAGACTCGGAAACGAAAATATGTACAGGATCAGGGAGTGTTAACAGTTGAAAAGGGATCTGAATTAACATCTCAAACACAAGATGTCGCGAAAGAACGCGCTGAAAGGGTGGAGAGAAGGGCAGTAACAGGTGATTTAAACGTACGAAAAAGGCTTTATTCTCGCTACAAACAGCCTGGACATAATTTTCGTACTTGCGAAATAGAAATAGTAGATTCAGATTAGGTATTACAATTTAATTCATTAAAATATATTTATTTTTGGTGGACTAATAGCTATTATAAGATCAGGTGATCAAAAAGGTGTCCGACTCGCTTGTGTGGCCGACTCGCTTGTGAACCACGTTAGGTAAAAGTACAATAAAATACCTTAAGAGTTAAAAAATTAAGTAGAACATTTTGTATAGATAGTCACTTTTTTCTAGGTAGGAAAATATATTTTTACATTGAGAATAGTTTTGATCGCAAAAAAAAAAGGTTTGTACAGTTCGTCTTCTGGGCAGGTTGGTGCATTCTAGCAGCTAATTCTCAATGTGATGATATGCGACCTATGCACTGTATGCTACCCTGTCGTCACTCATTTCCACTTGTGTCTGTTGTGATCTCACTGCTTTTCATTCAGAAATACGAGAATATTGCGTCGCTATATAGGCAGGGTTTTCTGGTGCTGGTCCACCTGGTGGATACCTTATAATTCAGGCCATGGTTCAGTCGCACCTGGTACAGCTGCGCCAAATCACCAGAACCTAGTCAGGCAGGCTCAACACAAGTCAGTCTTTTCTAATAGATTTTCTAGACTTGGATTGATCTGGGTGTCACTGTTCATTGAAAATAATATCTGATCAAGGCATCATGGATAAGAACGAGCCGAGTGGCCCAAGACTGAAGCAATAGCTCTTGAAGCCTAGTATGCAAGTTCCCCCAGTCCATAAGCTATCCGTCTCGACTTCCATCAGGATAATGGCTGAGCTGGACATTATACCGTCTCTGGTAAGGAGAAATCCGCCAAAACAAGGAAGAATGCCCGACGGAGGGATCAGTCGCCGGAAGAGCCTCAAATAGTGCCGCACCGAGGTGCCGATACAAGCTCGGTTATAGTGTATTAGCTACCGAGGAGCCTCCTTTTTGAATACCGCCACACCACGTCTTCCAGAATAAAATTCTGAAAAAGATGCTCACCAAATTATTGTTCCGTCTCTACTCACGCCGCAATCATGGCCGGCAACCCGAAAGATTCTATGAAGTCTACTTGGCGAACTGACAAGAGCACACGTACATGGGCTCACAGCGTCTTGAACTTCCTCGACGTCCATCCCACTGATCTGGATGTGCCCATTGCGACTCATCAAAAGACAGACCCAATCCCATACCTTACAGAGTGGTCTTGCCATGTTTTCATCCTGACACACGCCCTCTGGCCGGTCGCCCTGCAATATGCCTACTACTCTTACACCCATTCCAACCTGCATCCTGTTGCGACATGGTTTCTCTACTCTCTTGCCTTCCGCATAAATGGAGCTCACGAAGCAAGGATTCTGCGGAGGCTGGGACATCGCCTTGGGTTTCTTGATGGCGACAAGCATGAGCGCGATCAGGTGCCCGACGTTGGTGGCGCCAAGGTCCTTGCATCTATTTTCCTCACCACCGGTATTCGCCCAATCTTTACCATCTTCTTGACCTACAATCGCAACGAAGCCCCATCATTCAGCTGGAACCTCCCTGTCATGCTCGGCCTGTACGCCATCATTCTTGATTTTTGGTTCTACATATACCACCGTTCCTGTCATGAGGTCGATGTTTTGTGGAAGTACCACCGTACTCATCACTTGACCAAGCACCCTACCCCTCTGCTGTCGGCTTACGCAGATGAGGAGCAGGAATTGTTGGAGATTGCGGTGATTCCCCTGCTGACATATGGCACACTCAAGCTGCTTGGGTTCGACATGGGATTCTATGACTGGTGGATCTGCCACCAGTACCTGATCTTCTCAGAAGCCTTTGGGCACAGCGGACTCAGAGTATACTCAACGCCTCCAGGAGCTGCATCGTGGCTCTTGCGCCTACTGGGCTGTGAGCTCCTCATTGAAGACCACGATCTGCACCATCGTAATGGTTGGAGGAAGAGCCACAACTACGGCAAGCAGACTCGGCTGTGGGATCGCCTCTTTGGTTCTTGTGGAAAACGCATAGAATCTGATGTCTCAAACATTGATCCCTCGCTGACAGTCAATTTGCCATTGATTTAGCAGCTCAAGCTGCTTTGAGCTTGTCATGGGCTGTCGCACAAGCAAATCTCGCGGTCGTTTGCAGGGCAAAACAAGGTTGCAGCAGGTGAAACACCTGAGCATGGAGTGGAAAATGCGCAGCCCCATGAAGACATCGAGGCTAGTAGGGTAATGCCCAATCATGTGGCTGCAGCTATTTAAAAGCCAATGAATTGAGTTAGACTGAGGACGGATTAGTGTTAGCTCCTCCAAGAATGTCCTGCCGTGCCACAGGCGACGAATCATGGCCAAATGTTACGCGCTGCCCCAGTCTCGGATCGCCTCAAAGTAACGTGCAAGGCAGCGCAGGCAGAAAAACCATGAAAACTCAAGCCCCTTCCAATGGGTCGGTTTCGACTGTTTGTTCTTCCTTCTTATTCCTTCTCGTTCCCTGTTTCACTTCCTTTCCGTTGTGCAGCAAACCTGCGGCAGTCAAGATGGCATGCTTTTTCCCCGATGGGACAGCATCGCCAAACGACAAGCCATGCGCAAGTAACCTTCCAAACAGCCACTGCTGCCGGGAAAATGACATCTGCCTCGACAATGGCTATTGCTTGGGTGCCTACGACAATGACGCCAACCTCCTCACGCGAGCCACATGCACCGACGCTACCTACTCAAGCAAGTCGTGCCCGCAGATGTGTAAAGACGTCAATTCAAAAGGCGCTGCGGTCTTATTCTTGTATAATCCCGGCTCGCCGTCAACCTACTGCTGCAGCACCTACGATCGCTCAAACAATACCTGCGATGTCAAAACGCTTGGAAGCGACGCACCTTTTATCCTGCCAAACGGCAACTTCATCACCAATCGTACTGACGGTACCATCTGGGCGCTCAATCTTACCAAGACGGCCACGGCCCAACCTGCTGCAGTCTCGACGGTGACTTCGTTCGTGACCGTCAGTGCAAGTGCAAGTGCTAGTTCAGATCATCGGTCCAATGTGATTGGGCCAGCTGTCGGAGTCCCTCTTGGTCTGCTACTGCTGATTGCACTTGCTGGACTATACTTTCAAAGGCGCTTCTTTCTGGAGAAACAACGTGTGTGGGCAAAGGAAAGACTTGGGATACTGGAGAGCTTTTCAACGGGAAACGCCAAGGCATATTTTGAGCCTGTCAAGTCGTATGGTCAAGTAATTGAGATGGGGGATAGTCAAGCAAGACGTCATGAGCTGAGTAGCACGAGAAACTGAAATAATTGCTGGGAGTACGGTAGAAACGACATCGAAATACTGGAATAACATAGGGAAAGAATAATGACACATCCGGAAAAGACGCAAGTATCATTCCAAACTTTATGTTTTCATGAATCCTTTCTAAAGGTACTTTCATTACTTGATGAGAAAGGCAAGGATAACCTCTGAAGATGATGTGGATTCACTTCCGGAGACATTGTGCTTTGTGCCTCTTCCAGTCCGCTCTTTGGCACTGCCTGTTGCAGTACTTCGTATTCCCACACCCAGAACAATTCTTGAGCTCTCCGCTGCTCTTGCCACAACTGTTGCATTTGGGCGCGTCTGAATGCCCTTCGGCTGACCCCTGCGACTGTACAGCAACCTCAAGCGAGGCGTCAGAGATTTGCTCGACATAAGGAACTGCAGCGAGCGGAACCAGCGCTAAACGCGTGGCAAATTTAGAGCTTGGCTTCAAACCTCTTGTTTTGTTGTATGTATTCAAAGCTTTGCCTTCTCCGCAACTGCAGATGGGAGCTTTGCCGTGTTCAACAGACAGCGGGATCTTTTTCATCTTCAGGTACTCGCAATGCTTGCCATGCTTCCATTGGCTCCCTCTGGCTCGCTCAACCAGTGCGGGTAGCAGCTGCTTCCACAAGACTTCCTCTTTTTTTGACATATCGATTGTCGCAAAGGCATTGAACGGCAGAGAAATCAAAGCTGGCCCCATACTGTGCATCCTGTCGTGTGAAACGCATATGACATGAGCGTCTATAGCTATAGAGCTGGAGCTGGCATCATGACAGAAAGAGTTGAGAATCAGGATAGTGTCACAGACGCCCCTGTAATCAATCAGTTGGAACCCAGGAATACTCTTGCCGAGTGCCAGTGGATGCCTCCCAAGAAATCCTGCAAAGATTAGATAAAGAGATTCTTTGAGGTCCAAAAGTGGACTTTTACTGGGAGAATGAGCCCTGTTTGCCGCTCGATCTTTTGCGCTGAGCGAAAGACCAAGGGTGTTATCTACCCAATTGGTATTTGTCTCTTGAGAAATCAAGACAGATTTGTCTAGATTAATGGTCTGTATTCCCCAAGGCACAACATGAGTTCCCGCAAGGACTATCGGAAAGTGCTCCGGATCGAAACCCCCAGTATGTCCTGCTGGAGACAAAGGAACTTTGACTTCAATCCAGGAGCTCTTTCGTGCGATGCGAAGCTTTGCGGCGTCAATATTTACAGGGTAAGGGAACTTTATCGATTGAGCCGTATCACCAATCTTCAGATCGAGCCCGAGGGGACCAGTTCGCTTGATTGAAATCTCTGCGCCAGAAGCAAGTAACTGAGATTGTCTTTCCGCTCGTGGGAGATCCAAGTGAGCAGACAAAATTTCGGCTCTTCCTTTTGAGGCGAACTCTACGAAAATGGGCTGCTGGTCTTTGATACCGAGAAAAGACATCTTGGGTAAACATTCATCCCTATTTGCTGCAAACCGTAACGGCTGTAACAAGACTTGGACGTGCTCATCATCCGCAAGGTTGGTCTCATAAATATTCAGTGCGAAGCCAAGATCTTTGATCAGAGAGATGGTTAAAGGTGATGGATTCACCCTTAAGGTTATGCAGATGTCTCTGGGAGAGCGGCTCAGCAGAATGTAAGAGGGAACTGCGCATACGATATTAAATGCTGAGGGCTCCTCTGTTGTAGTCGTGCTGGGCCGCTTCGCTTTGCATGAAGTCTGATCAAACCCAGTCATTGCCTGGAAGCAGCTAGTTAAGCTTCTCTCAACATTCTTCACCTCCAAGTGAAGAGTAGCTGTACCAATCTTTTCGCGAGAGGCGTCCAGAATTAATCTCATTTTCGATCTAGGCACAGAGAGGGTTAGGTAAACCGTTGTTGGTGGGCGCCTATTGTTGAAAAGAACGGAGAGTCTCTTCCGGGCTTCGCTCGAGCAAGAACTGAAATAGAGATCATCTTGAAGCGGACTGCAGAAATGACTCTCACTATGAATGCCCAGGAAATGCAGCCACATGAAAAGTTCCTGCAGAGATTTGCGGCCGAATGCCAGATTTTCATCTTCCGAAATTCGCTTTACTAGATTGCTCATCAATTGCGGCCAGTTGGTCTGAATGTTTCTTTTAGCCAAAGCAAGGACCATAGCAAAGTGAACACGTGTGTGACGAATGATATCAGCAGATTGAGGCGATCTTATCATCCTTCCCATATGCTGGGTGAGCTGAGTTATGTCTTCTCGCGCAAACATCCTAAGGTATAAGGCGACAAAATATTCGGTCAAGTCTGCGCAGTCGAATTGAAGCATGCCAGTAGGACGTACATTACTTTCTGGAAAAGCTCCATGCCCAAATGCAGTGAACCTCCAAGGCATACGTATCAAGAGTTGCGCCTGTCTCCTTGACTTACCCACTGAGTCTAAAATGCTGACAGAGAAAATGTCATTGGCCGATGTCATGTCAGTGGAAACACCGGTCAGAAATCCTGATGGGGCTAGACCAAAAAGAAGGCAAGACGTTGTTGTATCAGATAGAAGCATCGCATCTAATGAATCCTTTGGCTCCTTCGCTGCTTGCAGAAGACTCTCGCAATATAAGACAGAAGTTGGTCTCTCAGAGAGGAGTGGTATGGTAGCGGCCAGAAGAGGTAGTGAGCCATAATGGTCGACTAAATTAGATGTGTCAATCACGTCGAACGACCTGGGTGAATCTTGGAAGACGGGCAAGAGAAGCTCCGTACAAGCTCCAGGAGCTGTGAAGAGAGGTAGAGAAGTTTCTGGTAGCCACTGCAGTTTTTGGCAAAACACCATTGCTTCACCACGGTGGTAAATGCACTTTAGACGACCAGATGATATACCACTTTCAAATGCCTTACACCAGGAGCCGAATTGACGCTTTGCGGTTGAAACCATGTGAGAAAGTGTGATGTCAATATCTGACATGGCGTATGCTTCTGCTAGATGAAAGCCAAGAAGTGGATCTGTTCCATAGTGCACGGTAATGGAGTTTGTAGGGGAGGATGACACTGCAAACAGCGGGTTGACTACGGAGCCGTTTTTGAGCTCAAGCAGGTCTTCCTTATTGCCTGCCGCAACGCCAGTCTTCCAGAACCGACGAAATGCAATAGGCACTGCCTCGAGAGCTTGCATAGATGGTGCTCCAGACGTGCGCATTCCGGTGAGAACTATCTGGGATTCTGTTTTTTTTTCGGCAATTTCAGCATACTCAGATTTCACTTTGGTCTCGAACAAGCTCTTGTTGTCGCCAGTGAGCTCAATAATGGCTTTGTATCGCTGCCACAGCGCTCGCACCTCTTCCAGTGTGGACTGGTTTGAAAAAGTCACGGCGCAACCATAAGATGAAGACGCCCATTGCGTCAGACTTGAAGATGTAGCGAGAAGGTCTTCGAGCAAATCCAGGAGAAATTTCGCGTCTGCATTGGGTATGAAAAGGTGATAGTAGAGCTTCCAAAGTTGACCATAGTCTGGTTTATTCTTTGCTGGAATCAACGTTGCGAATAACACAATGTTTCGAGCTAGAACAGCAGCTTCGAGATCGCAGCACGTGAAATTGAGACGGCATGTGTCTGCAATAGTCAGAAAAAAATAGTTGATACTATCAGTTTTTAGAAATAGGAGTTGTCGAACCTTCACACCAAGCAGTGTACAAGAGATTGCGTGCATCACCACAGCCAAGTGACAAAATTTCTATGGCTTCATCCTGCTCAATGCGTGTGTCACGAAGCAGATTGACGGCTGGTGTATTTCCTGTAGGATAGAACCAGTACCAAGGTATGACATGTAGGTTTGAAAGTGTCGCCATAGTGATGTCTCCTATTCAGAGACCGCAAAAACGCAACCATCCGACCAAGTGTCTGGTTGTGGAATTGAGCAAACCTTTTGGTATAGAGGCAAGCAGCAAACACCTTCGATTGGCGGCTCACAAAAGGGTGAAACACAGATGCTTGGCATAAGACGCTCGGGCCTGGCGCTGTTTGCTTGCTGCAGTAGCATATCAATGACTTATTTTCTCGTAATCATTTCCTTGGGAAAGTTCATAGCACAGATATTGACATGATTGTCGTGATTTATTGATCATATCTCAAATCCAAAGGTTGTAAAGTAGCCTGTTGACCCAAACACCATGTACCTTACCATTTACCCGAGCCAATGCCGCCTCTAACCCAATGTTCCAGCGCCGCGCTCACAAATGCGTCATTCACAGAGTCATTTACAAGTCGTTGTATGTTTGGCCGTATTCGGACAAGCTGCCGCCGCCGGTAGCGACAAGAAAGCCCTCTGCAGCCTTGAAGTAGGCGTAACGGTCAATGAAGGGCTGCTCGTCAAGCCATGGAAGAACGGTCTGGAGGAAGGTGTTGATCTCGTCATCGGAGCCGGTCGCGCCGAACTCGGTGATCCAGATCTGCTTGCCAAACTTGGTGTAGGCATCGTTGAAGTAGTTCTTGAAGTAGTCGATGTTGGTGGCCGAGTCGTACCAGTGGAGGGCGATGGCGTCAATCTTGCAACCCGTGCAGGCATTGATGAAGTTCTCAAGGTAAGTGATGCCCATTGGATCGGGACCGTTGGTGACGGCGGGTGACACCAAGGTCATCGAGTCGCCCAGGGGCTGAATGTACTGGTTCCAGTACTGAACGGCAGTGGTCACGTCCATGTCGGCCTGGGGAACATCCATGTCAGGTTCATTGAAGCCGAGAACGTGGGTAGAGCCGGACGACTGGTCATTCTGAATGTTTGCGTTGAAAGCATCAGGGTGGCCGTTCTTGTCGTCGAAAAGCATGGGGACGTATTCGAGTCCATCGCGAATACTACCGCCGTTGGTCGAGTCCCAGTTGTAGGCCCAGGTGACCTTGGAACCGGTGAAGAGGGTAGTCAGGCTGGCATCATTGTAAGCGATACCACGCTTTCCAGTCGCATCTTGGCGGGCAGCAAAGGGCTTTGCTGGCATGGCCATGACCGAAGAGGCAGCCAGGGAAACCAGTCCCAGCTTGGCTGCGGCGGAATGCATGTTGAAGGAGAGTCTTGAGAACGACTGTTGATCAAGTTTGACGAAGTATTGATGCTGCTCTTATCCACCGTATTGTACGACGGACGTCTTGTACTCTAATATACAGGGAGCTTGCTTCCATGTGAGTCGCAGCCCCAGCGGCCCCCACAACCAGCTAGTATGCTTCATCCTAATCAGCACTGGGTCTGACACGCCTGCGGGTGCCACTGTTACATTTTTCAAGCCACCTGCCGTTACACTTGTGCATTCAGCCCACAATAATACCACTCTGACCTTGCATTATCAACTGTGGCCGCCATAGCCCCGGAAGTGCGGTGCTCTTTGCCCCGAGCTGTGCGCTTGGCATTTGTCGAATATAACGTCTAGTATACTCAACTTATAAGTGCAATAAAAGGAACATTCAAACGCGAGCATTTATCCAGGATGGGGAAGCAGCCTGAACAAGAAGAGAAAAATACAGGACCAGTTCCTGAAGTATGGCCCATGCACAAGTAACGGGAGCGTCCGATGGATGGGCAGGGGCACTGCCTTGTTCCTGACAGGATTGCACGCCCACGTGCGGACTTAAACTCTGCGTGCCTGAGCTAGTTGACGAGTGGGCACCTTCGGGGAAGTTTTTGGCCCCAAACGACACTTCAGGCTTGCAGCATGAGGCGAAATGAGCGTCGCCGTCACTCTTTTCACCTGCGGCAATGAAACGTTGACGCGTGCACATGGGCTGACCGCGGACACCAATGCTACATGGCGCTGTGTTGAATGCTCTAGTGCCCTTGTCACTGCCTAGTTGGAGAGCTGCTTCGGTATAATCTTGCGACCTAGCACACTACTGCGCCGCATAAGCTTTGGGACCAACATCCGGCTGAAGCCTTCACACTGGATTGGATGGAATTCTTGCTGGCGGGGTGCCGCGCACCCGAGTTGATGCCGGCGTATGCCACAGAAGCTAGGGCGTAAGGAAATTGCATCAACAGATGGCTGTGTTTACGCCTCTGACATGGCAATCCGAGGCTTGCAAAAATCAAATTGCAGCTTACGCGCACAGACTCCACAGCGGGCTTCAGGTTTCTCCCAACAGTAACAATAACCGACTCAACCACTATGGCGCTGATGATGGTTCGGTCAACCTTACTTGCCCGCATGGATGTGCTGGCTTGTCGTCGGACTCACGAGGCTGTATCGTTACTCCTGGCGCCCGGTCCTGCAAGAACTTCCAGAGAAAACACAATGACTCCATTGCCTGCATGAAATGACCAAAATTTCTCTGTAAAGACACGCGCATTGTGTAAACAGAGCCGGTTGCTTCATTCCTCTGACTCGAACATGCGCACGAGTTTCACCTTCGGAACTTGGTTCTTTTTTTTTTGCGGAGGTGCCCTTAAACTGGATGCTACCTGAGTAAGTCCCCAGACTTCGCATGGGGCGGACTTGTGAGTATGGGGAGAGTTTTGAGTTTTGTTTCAGCGTTGTGACATATGTGCCGGCGGGAACGCGCCATCCATTGTGTTGATGGGGCCATTTCTGACGGTGGTACTCCCAACTTGTCTCTGGGCACCAGGTCAGATTAACAAAATTGTGTTCTGAACTTCCAGCTAGAGGTCTCATTCTTTAACCTTTAATTCTTCTATGTCCAAAGCCAAGTCAACGTTGATGGATAGAAGAGACTAATCGTCTCATCACCCACGTTAGGTGTGAGTCAGGAATGACCAGAAGTTAACATTGGCGGCCCACTCTCCGCAATATTGTCAGTTCAACCAAATTGTGCAAAGCGCGACTCTGTTCCGGGAAACCGTCTGTACTTTTGGTGAAGGGCTCTCCGGTGGGCAGAGACACCGTGTTGTGGAGTGTTCCCCCCTCTCCCCCTTCTCCCAAGTTTATAGTTGAGTATCAACGATTTAAAGTATCAACACAAACAAATCTACAGTATGTTGTAGCATTGTTTGGTGAATGATGCCTTTCTATATGCAGCACAGGTTCAACATAAGCTGTTCGAACGACCAAGCCGAAAGGGATGACAAGCTTTGCAAAAGGTGTGTTAGGTGACTTTCCAGGCCGAGTCTCCAAGTTCGAAGTTACTGATTCAGTCTAATTATTACTGATCAGCGCCGTGATCAGATAATACTCTTACTATATAGTGTATATTGCCATAAAGGTCCTATACACAGAACTCTTCCCGTGCAGAAGGCACCTTTTTTTGACAAATAACCACAGGGAAAAACCTCAATACAGCGATGAAATGGCGCCGAAGGATATAGCTGCAGACTGTTTTGTTCAGTCTCAGTTTGACAAGCATGTACTTAATCAATATTTGATTGCTTGTCATAACAATGAACAGCGACACACTCATTGGCTCTCATTAGAGCTAGCCAGGACTCACAACCTGCAGGTGTCATGATCGGGTCGACTGATCGGAACTGAGCAGCTCGTTCCAGATCCAATCCAAGTCGCCATAGTCTATGTTTGGGGTTGGATCTAAAAACATTTGCTCCGTTAGAGGAGACCCATATGGTGTCAGCACCAACCTCAGAGCCTCAGCGTCGGCCTCCTTTCGCCGCTGGACCATACGCAGTAGAGTCATAGCTGTCTGTTCACTTCTCTGCGTTTCCATACTTGGAAATGACGTCGCTGTAGTGGTTATGACTTTCAGCGCTTGTGGGATGATGCTGAATGATTCGTGGCAATCCATCAGTAAGAAGATGCACAGAAGCTGGAAAGGCACGCTTGCTACATGCCACCATGGCTCCCTCTTCTGGATAAGACTCATGGCTGCGGAAAGTCCTTTAGTGCCAACGCTGATCATTTTGCCATTGTATTGTTCCGCAAGCTTTGGATTGCACAACCTAATGTGCCTGTAAAATATTAGACAAAGCATGGTTTGATCGAAAATGAGCTCATCATGAGATGGGACAAGAGAATAGGCGTTTTCGAACGCAGAAACCCAAGCCTCACATTCTAAATGGCTTGACTGTCCATCCAATAGCGTCGAGAGCTGATACATATCAAGCTTTTCTTTGAAGCCAGACTGAGTTCGTTGTGGGACAGAACAGGTATTGGCGAATTCTATTCTTGGCTTGCCAAGTTCAAAAGAGATCCAGCTGTGCAAAAGATATGCGGTCCAAAACTGTTTCTTAAAGGTTTCCTGAGTGCTGGTGTCCGCCATCTGCAGGTACCTCGGCCATTTGGCTTCAGTATGAAGACCAAGAGCTTGGATCAGATGCATAGTTGTGCAGCTAGCCAGCCATGCTGAAAGTGCCCTTCTAGTGAGTCTGCAGTAGATCACCTGCAAGATCCAGCCAGCAATATTGTTCAGTGAAACATTACCTTGCACGTTGTAGCTCTCTAGGATGATATGGGCGCGTTCGACTAGGGCATTTTCGAGAACTGGCTCAAGTGTGGAATGATTGTTCACAGAATTCTCAAAGAAGGAGCCAATTGCCAGAGTACCGTATAAGATGGCCACTTGCGAGTCTTCGCACCAAGTGTCCGATTCGAGGTATTTGTTGAAGGCGGGCCGATCAATAAAGTCATAGAGGCTGTGGACCTTTTCAAAATAGACGGCACTCAAACTACGAGCTTGCTGCGGCGAAACTATGATTGCGTCCAATGGGGCGATTGAGCTATCACGCAGACCCAGATTCCAAGCAAGAGGCTGTGGATCATCTGCGCAGTCGGTACCAGTCCGGGAAGCAAACCCCGCCAAAAACGATACTCCAGAAGTTGCCTCTCCCGCAGCATCTTCTGCCAGGGGGCTGACAATTGAAGGCAGAATCGAAGACGCAGCTGATGATTGATCCGGTATTCTTGACACAGGCGCTTGCCTTCTTCTCTGTTGGGGCTTGTACTCGCAGTCAAACTCGTAGCGCATGCACATTGAGCACGGCTGCTGGCCATCGCATTTGCGCTTGCTCGACTTGCACGCTTCGCATGCATGCCTAACATGACGACGACCAATGCCCCTATTAGTTCGCGACATGGCAAGCAGTCTATACCTGAAGAATTAAGGGTTTATAAATAGATTGGTCGACCGCGCCTCATGGCTCCAGTATAGGTGTTATCTCTGCCTTGCCGATCTTGCCGGGCCGAGGGCAGCGGTGTCCGCCCCACGTTTCAGCTACGACTTACTGAGCAGGGCACGAACACCTATGTTCAAAACATCGAAGAGTATTCTGCTGGTCTTGCAAGGCCTAACATACGGATACGAGCGACTCGACGACTGTTCAAATTTCACTTACCCGCTACTCGTGCACGACTAGCACATCTCATAGAAATAACATCTTTCCGAACAGAGAAGCAAGTCGTGTCTATGGTGAAAAGTCTGCGAATACGTGTAATGACAGAAATTGTCGACCTCTTGTTTCGTTCTATGAGGAAAAGTCTTCAAGCTCATGGTTAATTATTCTCAACTTTGATGCAATCACAGTGAAACCTCACACTGACTCTAGTGGCGTCAAATAATATACCAGCAAACGATAAAATAGAAGGACAGTCTACTCTGCAATACTGAGAAGTCTGTATTAGAGCTCTGCACTTTATTAGAATCCCTTGAAGCAGAAACCAGGGGTCATGTCTACCTTTATCTGTGGCTCAAAGGCATGCGGAGCGAGCGTTCTTGACGAAAGAAGCTTGGCCATGTCAAGGACCACTCATGAATATGGCTCCTTTCCTGAATTGCTTCGCCAGACTCTCGGCCGCGCTATCCGCGGGGTTTGAGTTTGCAGGCGAAGGCCACAGATGTTGGTCCCCGAAAGTCTTAGCTGCGGGCAAGCAAAGCAGAGTGCTGACCCTCAAGAATTGTTCGCGAATCCATTCCTGCTGGCCCGGCCGCAGACAGCTCGCCACCAGTCGACCGCCATGGTCATCTGAGACCAGTGTTAGCAAGTTGCTGAGGGGGCTCATGGCGTGCCATGCACCGTAGGCAACGATATGACGGTGGTGTTCGTCCCGTGACAGCGTGGCATCATGACAATCCTGAGGCCACACGGGAATTCTCGAGTCTTTAGGTGTGAGTGAGTGGTAGCTGGGAAACACGATTTCCGCATCAGTAAAGTCGTCTAGGCTGGATTGCTTCGTACGGTTGCCGAGATAAAAGGGAATGCTATAGCAGATGTCGTCTACTAGTCCCTGGATAGAATCGATTTGTGTGGGACTTTTCACAATGGTGAGCAGGATGCTTTCATTGCTTATAGACTCATCATGTGGCAAGTCTAAAATGCTTGTTGCCCCGAGGATTATCTTCAGCAGGAGAAGGCGGTGGAATCGCCACAAGTTCCACAAGGTTGCAATCTGACAGGATTGATAGATGTCACAGACAGACAGATAGGCTGTGATGGACGGATCAAAGTCTTCTCCGCCCTTGAGCCTGAGCGGCCGCCAATGATTTGGCACGTCTCGCACCCAAGCGCACAAATGCTCTTTGATACGTTCTGCGTCTGTGATCCATCCTCTGCACTGCTGCTTCAATGAAGACTCGTGTCGCCGTGACAGTCCGCGCACATAGTCCGCTTGGAGTTCGGCAACAGATGCTCCTATCCAATCCAGGGTCGAGCTAAAGTTACCGGGCACTAGAAATGAGGTGTTTGGGTTTTTGATATACGAATACGCATTCGGGTGCATCGACCTTTTCTGCCGCAACGCTGATGAGATCTCGGTGTGAAGCACAAATCCCTTGACGTTGGCACTGACCAGATCGTCCTGGCCATCCAATGCTGCGATTGGCAGCAAGGACAGCGCGCCGTGGTGGTGAACCGGCATTGCCTGCCGGGCATCGTATACGGCGTTGATGCTCTCATAGAGATGTAGCGCCAACACAGCGAGGCCTGTAGCAGGTCTGCGGCGGTCTTCTGGATGCTTGAGGGCCAAGCGAAGAGACGCGACTGCCTTGGTGAAAGAAGCTGAATGAGGTTCCACCGGGGCGCCGTGCTCGTGGCGCCAGAAGGAGAAAATCTTCGCGGCGACAGCCGAGACTGCAAGAGACAAAGGCGAGTCATGGGGCTGAGAGTTATACGTGGGGATCAAAATCTCGTAGAAACCGCGGGCGGCGGCAAGGCTTCGTCCCATGCCAGCGTAGTGCGCGAGGAAGAAGGGCACGGCGACGTCAGCTTCAGTCAGAAGAGACCGACCTGGCTCACCTAAGACTGTCGAATGCTGGACTATTGTATCCTGCTCCTTTAAGGCCTTTAGAGTTGCGGCAGAAGGGAACCTACGGGTCTCGTCCCTGAAGGTATATTCCTTTGCATAACCTCTGCAAACAAGACCGAGGCGGTTGCATGGCGAGCAGGCTGGCCTCACCTCGTCACACTTGACGCGCCGTCGTTTGCACGTCAAGCAACGTCCAGAACGGCCATGATTAGGCATGATATGCAGTCGAGTGTCAGCCAGGTAATCTTGTCGCAAAACCTGTACTGGATGTGGCATCCATTTCTATCCTCCGCCGTCTTAGAAGATGCGACTTCGGTTCAGCCTGGAGCTATGCTGTCATCCGTAAGTGCCAAACATGGATCCGTAAGCGTCTTATTTCATTGCAACAAATTTTGAATAGGGTCGAACCATTCCATGGGTACCGATTCGATTGTGCAAATGGACGTGTTCCATCGCAAAAGTGGCCCTGGATGCGGTTTAGCGTGATGATGTATGCCAACCGTAAGCCTCACTAAATCGCAAAACAGCAGCTTCATACAGTTAAGCAGACACAGTTCGTTTCGCACCGCCATCCAGTACAAGCGACGTTGACGCGTAATACCAGAATGTCATTCTATTTATGGGGATCAAGTGGTGAGGGTATAAGTAGGAGCACACCTCAGGCGAACAGAATGGAACAGCAATATTCTATCCCATCTTTCCTGGTACATCACCGGATTTCTCAACTCTTTGAAGACCCACAGCAGCAATGAAGCTCGCATCCGTCTCCACAGCCCATTTGCTGGCTGCGTTTGTATGCCTGCGACCCGCATTCGGTGCAAACAACCAATCCTCCAAGGCACCGACCCTGCCGCTGAGCTCTGACTCGACGTTCAACTTCGATCTTCTGATCCCTCTTGGCCTGGCCCTCACTGGAGGGTCAGATATTAGCCCGGTACTTGGTGTCGCCAACAACATTGAGCCGGGTAACTTGACAGCGTATTACGAGGAATTCTACAAGCTGGCCAACTACACCAAGAAACAAGCCGAGGATCCGGAGAACGCGTATGATCCCATCAACGTGCGAGACACTTGGTTCTCCGCCTCCAATTACTTCCGTCGCGCCGACTTCCACATCCACCGGAACTGGAGCAACCCTGCCATTATGACGGTATGGGCCGAGCAGACCAGCGCCTTCAACAAGGCCATTGCGGCCCTGCCCATACCGGGTGAGCGAATCCGCATCCCTGCCAGGAAGCACAACTTCACGATTGAAGCCATCTGGTACGGGGCGGACACGAGCAAGACGACCAAGCTCCCCACGCTGGTCGTCGGCAACGGCTTCGATGCGGCGCAGGAGGACTCGTACCACAACTTCTGCGCGCCGGCGGTGCTGCGGGGTTGGAACTGCATCTCCTACGAAGGCCCTGGGCAGAATACCGTACGTCGGTACCAGGATGTTGGATTCATCCCACAGTGGGAAGACGTCGGGATTCCCGTTGTCGATTGGCTCTACGAGAACAAAGCAAGCGTTGTGGACAAGGATCGCCTCGCCATCCTCGGCAACTCGTTTGGCTCCCTCCTGGCCTTGCGCGTGGCAGCGTTCGAGCCCCGAATCAAGGCAGTGGTCGCTATTGACGGGATATGGAGCTTTTACCAGAGCGTCATAGACATAGTTCCCGCCGACCTTGTTCCTCTGTTCGAGGCCGGCAGGGCGCAGGAGTTTGACAGCCAACTGCTTGAGCTACGTGCTACCAACCAGCTCTCCACAAAGGCTGCCTGGGGCTTGGACCAGGGCTTGTGGTCCTTCTACACGCATTCGCCCTTTGACTTTGTCACCCAGGCCAAGGAGTACGAGGTTGGGGATTTCATCAAGAAGGTCAAGGTGCCCGTCTTCATTGGCAATGCCGAGTTCGACGACTTGGTGACAGGTCAGTCTAAGACATTGAAGCAAGCCCTAGGTAGCCTTGGAACGCTTCATGATTTCAACGGCACCGCGGGCTACCACTGTCAGACGGGTGCTACGCAAGAGATGGTGAGATCCTTCTTCGCATGGCTGCATAAGACTTTTCCAAAGCGCGAGGCGCATGACTGAAAGAGGCTGCAACCGATAACTATGACTCATTAGCCTGCGTACACATAGGCGTTGGGCAAAAGGCTTAAAATCATAGTAGTTTGAAACGACGAGAAAGGATTGAGGCCTTCTGTTGGTAGTCATACTGTATTACTCTGTGCTGAGTTGGCAGTTGTGCTACAGCTCCTCGGTCAAGTTTTCGGTGTGAAGATAACAATGATTTTCATCCCTGATCCAAATAGTCCGTTCACCTGATACGTACTCTTGTTCTCTCAATATTCAGGGACGTTTTTTTTTGCTGTAGTATTTTGTGCCCACGTTCGAGCTTGTTGCCAAATTGTTGAATTCTGGGTCCAAGATACAGCCAGGGATGCTGATATGGTGGTCAACGAAACTGCTATGGCGAAGACAGTCCAGGGGAGACAGCCGAGCTGCGTAACAACTCTGCATTCAACTGATGCCTGGCGCGCCTGGAAGCTCTCACAAAGGTCCAACCTGATTGCATTCCGGCCCACTGTGCCGCCAGCGGATAACTGCAAAAATCATCCAAGCGGAAGGCCAGATCCTTGAGAGTCACAACCACAAGCAATCCCAGTCTCATTCTGTGCGCGAAGTATCGACAATAACCAGGATCGAAGAGGTCGAGAGCACTTCACAGGCAAGGAACCTAGTTACACTTTGTGCCACCTGTCATGCCGTGTACACAATCATTATCGACCAAGCTTGCACGTCCAAGCACTCGACTTGACCGAGCGGGCATTCTTTTCCAATGTCGCGTAGAGGTCGCACGCGGAGCCGCCTTGTGCTACAGTGAAACAGCGTGTTGCGCACGTCAGGTGGTCTCTTTTCCGTCAGGCAAGGACAAGGCTACTCGGGAACATGCAGCAGTACTACAAGCCAACCAAAGGCCAGCAAAATTGCGAACAGGATCTCCTAAACGACCAGGACTGTCCGATAGAGTACAACAAGAGCGGGCAAGCAAACCTATAGAATTCCTACTTCGGCAAGCACGTTCATCAAATCCTCCACATTCTCCAGCTTTGGATGTGGCCTACCAGCGTTGAAGACTTTGTGGTTGCCCGAAGTCATACCGGAATGCACTTCGTTGGCTTGACAGACACGCGGACGGCCGTCAACCGACTCAAATTTCCAACCCGTGACACGAGTCTTCTGCACCCCCTTGGCTAAAGAAGATTCAACCATGACTGTTCCACGGTCCAGGATGAGCTCGCACATGGAGCTATCTCCGCAGCCGAGAACCTGAAGGCCGAGGAGATCAGTGAGATTGTGCTCGATGAGATAGTGGCTGAAGTCAGTCAAGAATCCCTCACTGACGTCAGTAAGGTCTGGTAGAGGTCCTTCTTGGAGCTCATAAGGTACTAGGCCTTTTCTGGTTATCATGAAAATGTGTCCATGAACAGAGGAAAGATCAAGAGTCTCAATTGAAGCAGGTTTAGCCCAGCGAAGGCCAAGTTCGCAGAACGTTTCGCCGACAAGGACAGTTTTTTCAGGGAGCTGGAAGTGAGAGTGGATCAAGTGAACTCCAAAGGCCCTATGAGCATTGTGGCGCACAAATAGAGATGCAAGCTCTACAATAATGTTCTCTGCGACGGGAGGCTGCTCGCAATCGTCGGGAAGCGCATTATACCTATTCAAGGTCAGAACTTTACTTGACTCTAATGATATGCGGTATTCTATTCACAAAAGTCTGCTCTTATCAAGATGCCCGAGGCCCAGAGCGTGTGGAAGGCTGAGGCAAGTCGCGGCCATTGTATTATGATTGACGGATTTGAAGTCAAGGCGATGTCGAAGTGGGTTATTCTGAGTGAAGTAATGACGAGGAAAGAAGTGAATGAACCAGCTGGCCTAATATACCTCGTGCCGCTTGGTTCCGTCAACATACTGTGGCACATGGCCGTACCATGTTACTCTGCTGTTCTGTTTCACTGCCATTACACAACCGTCACCAAGTGAAAGGCGTCAGCAATACTGATGTTGTGACCGAAACCACTTCCTGTTACCTAACGAGAAGCGCAAGATTGGCTTTGATTGGGCTGATATAGCTCTTCTAGGTTGCACATACGAGACTGTATGACAAGTTGCCCCGCCGATTCACATGCTTGAAGCGGTGCTCATCCATTGTCAAGTATTGGTCTGGTGGTTTCCAGAGAGCAGACCCTTCCTTTTTATTTTTCTCTTGTTCGTGCTTGGATGCTTTTCTCTGGGATTTCGGCAAGAGCTTGGTGAGAATTGGAATTTTTCAAAGCTCTACTGATGCTTGGTACAGATTGCTTGACCTTTCAGGCTCTCAACAGAATTGACGGCCGCCAAAGCCAGTCCAGATGGCTTTCCCGTGAGATATCAGTTCAATGAAGAGTAGCATTGTAAGAACAAGGAACCATCAAAGTGACTCGGCGGTGAACAGAATCAAACTACAATGGTCCGTCCAAGCTGGCGAAAAAATTATGTACCAGCATTCCATGTCATCACGCAAGCAGTCTGCTGTGCGACAAGCTCTGATGAGCATCACAGCGTGCCAAAGGAGTGTTATTTATTACTACCTGTTCTTCCTTTGTCGAAATAGGGTATTGATCATACAATATTACTAGCATGACACACACACTCTATCTCAGAGAGAGAGAGTGAGAGTGAGCGTGTGTGTTGTTCGGGACAGGCAATTGACCGTACTAATTAGTCGAAATGCATGCTGATAGATTAAAACTACTCTGCCTCCAAGACTAGGCATCTGCTAAGAAGAGTGAGTGAAATCCTTCTACTTCTGTGGATATATATAGGGGAATGATACAGAATCAACATATATATCTGTTGTATTATAGAATTGTTTCCTACTATGAAGTCTGCTGTAGTTGCTGCTGTTATGTGGGCTTAAGATTCGACTTGTATTAGAGCGGGAACTAAGGTCTATGGAGAGGTTTTGGTTATGCCTTGGGACGAAGGCTGTACTGCCAAGCCTGAACAAGATATATGTACGAGATCATCAGTAGATTTACCTAATTGCAAGCTCAGATATACACAACAGTCTTGATTACACCTGTTCTTGGCACATTGCACCTGACATCTAAGGCAAAACAGTGCCTCCTTGCTGAGCTTGGCGCTGGCCCTGACCTCTCTCTCTCTCTGCTATTCGAATAGTGGCAGGATAAACCTTCTGAGAATGGCTTCGAGCGACCAAGAATACTCTGTCGAGCAGGAAATTGTCGCATTTTTTGACAAAACTTCTACGACACGCACAGCCTGCAATCTCCGTGCCAAAGAACTTGTTGGCGGAGATGTAGTTTCGGTGCCAATCCAAGGTGTCTGCAGCTACACTGTTTACGCAGGCCCTCAGGCCGACTCAGTCGTCCAGTTTCGTTTGAAATCGCTATGCATGCCACTCACAATAGTGCAAGAGGCGCACCGTGTATATGGCTCCCTTGCGCCTGAGGTGCATTTCAAGGGACAGATTGGAGAAGACGAAGCTGGAAAAGAGGCCCTCTACGTCTATGTCATGCCTCGATTGAAGGGAATCAGTCGGCTTGATTTCATTCTTTCCTACGGCTTCCCTGAGGACGCCGCTGAAGTACGTGCCAAACGGCTCACCCTGGTGACGGATGCTGCACGGTCAGTTGCCTAGTACATCTCAAATTTTATTTTTGACAGCCGCATACTAAATACAGGTCCTGTCAGTTTCTTTGCTCTCTCATGGAAATCGCCACTGCCGGTCACCGCGGCCACGCGAGACGATTTGCATCTATCTTATCAGAGGGATCTCCAGCTGCTTCTACGAACACTTCCGCAGCGCTTTCATTTCTCAATTCGAAGCTGCCTGGAAGCGCTGCCAGCCATTATGAGATTGCCCATGGTACTTACTCATAAGGACTTCGGAGATTCCAATATTCTGGTTGACGCAGCGACTTGCCACCTCGTCGGTGTTATTGATTGGGCCGAGGCCAGAACTGAGCCATTCGGGATCAATTTGTATTCTGTGGAAAATCTCATGGGAAAATTTCATTTACGTCATGGGTATATTCGATATCTCGATTACGATACTCTACAGAAGGCTTTCTGGTCTACGCTCAAGGAAGAGGTTGGAGGCTGGAGCGACGAAACATTCAACACCATTCAGTTAGCCATGGCTTTAGGCCTTTTACTTTCAAGAGGTTTCACCAGCCGCCTCGCAAACATGCCTGAACCAAGCCCGATTTCTGATGACCAGAGCGGCGCTTACAACATGCTGAGACTGGACAGTTGGCTGGTCAACCCCAACACAAAGTTCATCTGACTACTGAGCAGCTTGGGTGTAAAATGTCCGTTGCTGCAATGCAAATAGGAATTGGCTCTGGATCGAAAAATATACGCACTGACTAATTTCTGGCTGTCAACGAGTTTGAAAAGGCGGAAGCAAAGTGCAAGCATGCAGCGGGGACAAAGCACAATCAGTAACTCAACCACTCCCCGGCTTCCACTTTTTGAGCTGCGGGAGGGGGCCAAGGTTCACGTCTGATATGATTCCAGAGCAGAGCACCAATAGGTGTAGGAAATCACTATATTAAGCAGCTTCAAAGGGGCAGAAATTGATATGGATTCAAAAATCACATCTTCTGCGACACGCTCTTCGATCTGCACCTTGAATCACACTAATTGAATACCAACTCAAATCAGCCAAGTGATAGACCACAATCATACCTCGCGCCGGTTCTGACGACCTGAAGCCTCAGGCCACTAGTAATAATTTGGTTTGGTGCTCTAATTGCAACACCGAATACAAGATGGGGCAAAGCCATACCTGCGAGCCAAAGAAATAGAAATGCTTAGGCTCGGCAAGATCTCATCGATATGTCTCAACTCTCTGCAGTATGATTGATGAACGTCGAGGGGATGACTGAGAAGCAGCGCGCCAAGTGGAAACCCTGGGTTTCGAGCATGGAGCAGGCAGCTGGCGCCGGGTCTGAGTGGTCCAGGACATGACACCAAGTGGTGGTGTTCTTCAAGAGAAATAGGAATGGAATTGAATATCCATCTGTTAATGAAACAGTGCTGAATTCATTTCAACATGCAGTGCATTCGCTACTCTCACATCAGCAGAAGTACTTCACAGAGTAGTGGCCGAAATCGCCTGCCCAGCAGCGTTGTGAGTGAATGTCATTGAAAGTGTTGGGTGATGTAAGGATTCGAATTGTATCAGAACAAAAATCAACGTCTATAGACGTTCTAGGCACCAAGCACCTGACATGTGAGGCACACTACTCTCACGCATACGCTGCTACGGATGAATTGTCCCATGCGAGACTTCTCATCCGTTGCAGTGATCGATTGTCAACATTAAATCTTACTCTTTTGCCTGGCTCTAGCTCTACGTTTTTCCGACTCTGGCTTCTCTTGCCCTTGAACTGGTCGCTTTTTTCCATCGCAGGCCACCGCGTGGATTGAACAAGCGCCCCCGAACCATTGTGGATGCTGTCAGCCTAGGAGAAGCCAGCAGCTACACTTCTGCCCGGGCAGTGTATTGCTTGCATCTGCACGTCTAGCACAGTTCCGCAGATTGGACTGCTGGGCTTCGAGGAGTCACACGGTTGTCGCAGGCTTAGGCGTTCTTGTATCGCGTGGGGACAGGCTGGCTGCAGGCGTTAAATGCAGCAGTGCTACATCCCACAATTCCCGCAGCGAGAAGGCTGCGGTGAGCGCCCATCGCCTTTCAGACGGTGAGCTGAGCCACTTGTCGACAGTCCACCGCTTTGCACCACTTTTGCGGGCCTTGTTCGCTTGGATTGCCGGGCACAACGCATCCGTCGGTGGGCAATACTGCGTGCAGCCAACGAAGGGCTCTGCCTAGCGATTGTGCTGTACGACTGCAGCAGCTTGGCATTTCGCGCTGGTTGCGCCTCGCCTTCCACCTCATAAACCGTCTCTGAAGAGCGACCATTTCAAGCTTGTACCTCATTCCTTTCGACTTGCCCGATCTATCGCTCACGCTCATGGCCATAGCTTCACAACTTCTGCCGAGCGAGAAGTAGACGTCCTACGAGGACTGAACCTCTAAACCTTTCCACAAACGCCTAACGAGCTTCATGTCCAAGATCGACCGACAAGCATTCGTCCGGCACGTTCAAGACGTAAGCGGACAGCAATGCACGATTAGCATCCCTTTCTCTCCTGGTCAATACTGGTGCTGCTTCGAGATTCCTGCTGCCGATATGTCGATACAAATAGTCCGCGCCCTACTTCCACCCAAGTCAGGCTGCCCAGCTCCGTCCTCGACACAGGTAGAGGATCAGATACGTCTAATGAACCTTGCCAGACGTTTAATCAGGGTTCCTATTCCCAAAGTATAAGCCTTCGAGGGCCAGGGATACCCGCGTGCGCTTGCCGCCGGCTGTTCCTACATGACTATCCAGGGCTTTGCGGCCAACGCGCTCTCCGACCTCTCCCTGAACTGGCGAGACATCCCTGAACAGAAGCTGAACGCCTTAATTGGTACGATTGCTGAGATCCATGTTGGGCTCTCCACAGTGGTGAGCGACCGGATTAGGATGCCGCTTGAGTTCGCCCACAGCCTCTGCGAGGTGACTGCCTTTACTGAGGAGGTCGAGGGCATGGAGCCGCTTGACGATGCTGTTGAATACTTTAGCAGGATGGTGGTTTCTCGTATCCGCAGCTGCTTGCTCGTCGCAAGGGATGGCAAGGACAAGTCACACTGGTGGAATTATCTCTTGCACCTTGACGTGATTCGCCACTCGCCGCTCTTCGAAGGGAATAGAAAAGGACCGTTTCGGCTGCCACATATGGATATGGGCCCGCAGAACATTCTTGTCGACAATGAATGGAATGTTGTGGCTATCATCGACCGGGATATGGCGCACACGGGGCCCTCCAGGCGTATCACCCGCCCTCTCCTCTCTCTCTCATAACGTTCACTCTCCCAATGAAAATACTGCAATACTTGGCGACGCCTCTCATCCTGCGCATAACAATTCCAGCTTCTTAGACAAGTGGCGGGGCAAATTTCTCTGCGCGCTAGACAGGGCTCAGCGTGAGAGTAAGCTGGGAACAGGCCGCGCCACTTCAGCCAATGAGTTCAACAGCGACACATCTAAAGTGTGGCGACTTGCTCATCGCTTTCATGGTAATACAGGCAACAACGTAGAATTCTACAGAAAGGCCATTCTTCGAATCACTTTTGGCCTGACCCGCGAACAAGCCCAGAGATACGAGGAGAAAAGGCAAGACCAATGGAGCCTTATCGAAGCCCGCATCAACGAAGCCAACGCGCTTGACCAGCCATCTTCAAGCTTCTACAATTTCCTGCTAGGGACCTACGACGAGCTGAGAGAGACTGAATAGCTAATGGGAACTTACCAGCATATAGCATGCCTCTGTTTGAAACTTGCAGATAGGTCAAGTGGCTGCAGAACCTCCTAAAATGGGAGTGAACTGGCAAGCAGCAAAGCCCGTAGCAGTAGTTGTAGGAAATCAGAATGCAATACAACTTGTCACAAACTGCAGCAATCACAACAGAGCCAAGCACGTTGATGTTCGCAACCACTTCTACAGAGAACTCGGGGCAAGCGGTAATATCAAGGCTCCATATGTCCCAACGAGTAAGCAGCTTGCTGATTCGCTGATCAAAGCTGTATCAAGGGTGACAGCGCTTATCCAATAGTTTTGGGCTGTTAAATCACCAGGACGCTCGCATTTGAGTACCTCGGTCAATCATTTGGTTTCTTTGGGTCTTTGAGAGGTCAAACGATGTCCATACACGTCCACTATACCTTTTTAGTCGATACAAGCCTACTAGGCGACTGGCTTTTGAGCTTACACAGGGGAATGTTATGCCTTAGGCATTAGGTGCTTGGCGTCAACGACGTGTGCAATTAGAAACTCTCCATAGATCTCTTTCCCCATCCCAGCACAAGTCAAATCCTTACATCACACAACAGAGAGAAGATTGAGAGCAGCGGCGCGACTTGGGGCAGGCATAGATAGCTACAAATTATTCCTATCAGTAGCAGTGCGTTCGTCGATTGATTCGACACTGTCGAGGAAATCCCGTATTCGAATACCGCCAGCCTCGTCGGGGTACTGGTGGATCTCGAACCTCTTCCAGACTAAGGAGGATGGCAACGCCTCAGAAGCAAAAAAATCGGCGGCAGCATCTTTACGTACAGCGGCAGCAAATGTTGAGGCATCTACAGAAAGGTCTCTAGCAATCTGGCTAGGCACAGTTGTCCGTCTCAAGAAAGGGCAGATTTCGTGTTGGATAGCATCGAAAGAAGAGACTCTGTGGGTCCTAAGTCGGCAACTAGGTCCAATACTCTAATCACGCTATTGTAGCTTCAACGATCGAAAAATGTCAGATGTTCGGTTGAACCGGGAAGGATAAATTTCTCGACAAGAGTGCCCCGCTTGACTCGATGAATCTAAGGAGTATATTCCACGTCGATCTTAAAGCGTTCGCGGCCACTCATCTACCGCACAACCAGGTCTGCCATCTCCAGCACGAGTGCATTTCTGGGAGAGACGAACTCGTTGGACGTTTTGAGGCTGCAGCACATCGGAATTTCCCAGAAAATGTGGTCTTGTTCAAACTTATTGCGATCTGACGGAGACATAGAGACGATAAGATAGCGTAGCACCTAGATCCCATGTGTGAATACGGAGAACATAGGTCATCATAATCACATTCTCACCATAAAGTCCTCCTTCGTGAAGACTCGACGAAGGAATGATGCGAAGCTCTCGCATCGTGTATAAAGACGATGACGTGATGCTATCAAGCCTGGCACATTGTTCGCCAAATCACGCTCCTGCATAGAAACTGGTGTAGTATTGACGGATGCGTCAAGAAGGTCTCGAAGTCTAATTAATAGCCTGTCATCTTGCATTGTAGCCAATAATAACGAGAATTCTTCAGGCTCGACCAGATGCTCGGGTGTCTGCCATTGTAGGTCCGTTGCTAGGCACATCTCATTCATATGCACCCATAAATCCTTAAGTCAGGTCTCAAGCTGTGGAGTTATCTGCCAGTCAGTTCTGAGAGACAAAATGAGGAGATATTGAGCTCTCGCTATACGCTTCGACGTTGAACGCCCCACTCTTGATGGGGAAGTCTGTAAGTGCCTCTAATCCTACCTCCTTGCACAGTAAACTGGAACGGACAAAGTCAAACAGGCGTGCGGTCAAGTCAGAGGCGACCAACAGCGATTCTATGTGAGCATTCGATGAGCCTGCAAAAGTCTTACGAGATCGCAACGGCTGCAGACACATGTCCTGCGTCCAAAAACAGAGACAGTTATCAAGGTCCGAAAGGTCCAGCTTATCATATTCGGGACGACCACTTAATAGGTCTGAGGCGAGTTTCCACGGCAATATGCTATCATGAACTGACACAAGGATATTGGGATGCATACTAATAATTTTTCGAATATCAAACCAAAGCTCTTCGTTGCGTAGTAGCCTGCATGGTATACTGAATGCACCGCGTTTGATTCTCTCAAGGTTTCTGTGCAAAATGTTGGCCTTGTCGAAGGGAGGGTTTGTAAGAGAAGGCTCTATGTCGGAGATGAGGCTTGCTATCACTTCGGCGGCGTCATTGCCTGGAAAAGTGAAATTGAAGATTGCTCCAGCTGCGCTAACGAAGCACGGCTTGCAATGAACACTGTCCATTTCGGCGTGGCATGGATAGATTCCCGCGCAATATCACAGAGCTCATTCACAACCAGACGGTTCCTTTTTCTGTCTGGCGGTCGACTACTGGTAGTTGGAGTCAAATGCGAGTAGAACGTAGGTATGGGGTATATCGCTTAGGAAGTTTTAGTATTTTTATCCTACTATTTACAGAGCCTGAATACCGTCACAGATTTTTTTAAGGTCCCTATCAGCTTCGTAGCACTTTGCAAGCCGTTCGATCAACTGAGTGCCGGATATCTGCGGTGGGCTCGCTGGCGTTGAAACAGAAGGAACATACAGCTTAAGAAATGTATGACTATTGCAGCTAGCCACAAAATTAGCTCTTAAGCTATGTTTTTCGTAGCATACTTCGCACAAGTCTGTCTCTGGGCATGACTTGCAAATGTACCGCAGATTTTGATGAGTAGGTGAACTGTTGCAACCATCGCATAATATCGAGTTCCACAAAGATTTCGTTATCTGGCATTGATGGTAAAACGATTCTCTTGCGCTACTGTCATCTTGCCCCTTTACCAAAGCTCTGCCCAAGACGCTGAAAAGATATGGTTGAGACTTCAGGTATCCTGTAAGTAAAGAGAGAAGTTTTGGCACTTCTAGACAAGATTTAACTGAAGCAGGTCGTATCTGTTGCAGGTAGACAGCCCCAAGGTTGTTAACTGTATCAAGTGTCGACGTATGATCTGGCCCTAGCGCTTTTTCGTAGCCCTGTAGCGCTCGCGTATACATCTGCTCTGCTAACTCGAGCTTGCCTTGATCGCGGTAGAGAAGTCCAAGGTTATAGACTGTATTAAATGTTGAAATATGGTCTGGCCCTAGCACCTTCTCCTTGCCCTGTAGTGCTCGCAGAAGCATTTGCTCTGCCGTCTCGAGCTTGCCTTGATCGCGGTAGAGAAGTCCAAGGTTGTCAACCATATCAAGTGTCGACGTATGATCTGGCCCTAGCGCCTTCTCGTTGCCCTGTAGTGCTCGCAGAAGCATTTGCTCTGCCGTCTCGAGCTTGCCTTGATTGTGGTAGAGAACTCCAAGGTTGCTAACTATATCAAGTGTCGACGTATGATCTGGCCCTAGCGCCTTCTCCTTGCCTTGTAGTGCTCGCAGAAGCATTTGCTCTGCCGTCTCGAGCTTGCCTTGATCGCGGTAGAGAAGTCCAAGGTTATAGACTGTATTTAGTGTTGAAATATGATCTGGCCCTAGCGCCTTTTCGTAGCCCTGTAGCGCTCGCGTATACATCTGTTCTGATAACTCGAGCTTGCATTGATCGCGGTAGAGCTCTCCCGCGGTATGATAGCAATCAAATTCCTCAACAAGCTCAGGGTTTTGCTCTAAGAAGTCTCTTAAAGCTCCTCGGAGGAGTCGTTGCAAGTGTGGATACAATCTCCTGTTTTCTTTCCATGAGGTTATATCCTCTTGCCAAACGTATGACTGAGTTAGACAGCAAAATGCCAGTCGGTAAAGTCCGGGGTCAATCTCCGTATTCAATCGGTAGAACGTCCAGTCATGCACACACGCGTGAAGACTATAAGATCCCTTCTGTGGGTGACACTCAACGAGACAGAATCTTACAAGGGTTGCCATCATCTCCTCAAATAGGAACTCATCAGCACTCATCTCACGAAACCAATCCGGGTGCTCAGAATTATCCTCCGCCCGAAGAAGATTATACCAGATGTCCTGATGATCGAAAAAGGCAATAAAGGCCAAGAGCCTTGCAGCCTGTGGCATTTGACGTTCAATCTGCGCGAGTGATAGATCCCATGTTGTATATAGCGTTCGTGTCTGGTAATCAGGAAGCTCGCGCTGTGGTCCGCGGGTAATCTGCCACTTCTTCTCGTATTGTTCTAAATACTTTGAAAAGCTGATAGCTGACTGTCCAAGAAATGTTCCTGCTGTGGCAAGCGCTAGAGGGAAGCCATCTAGTCTCAGTGCAAGTTCACGCGCACCAGGATCTGGCATTCTGTGATCAGACGAATGTAGAGCGCGGAGGAAAATCAGCCTTACCTGTGGGAGCATTGAGACGACCGGAGCGGGTTGCTAAAATCTGAAGACCCTCTTCAAGATTACTCAATGGCTTAATCCTGATAGGATAGCCACGCACTTCATCCGGCTGCCGCGTTGTGATTATGATAGAGCCGTGTGCCTGCGCTGGCCAATACTTGTGGATCTGGTACTGACCGGGATCGTCATAGTTATCGTATATGATGAGCCAAGCATTGTTTTCTGTTTCAGAAAGCCAAAAGGACACTTTCATCCACAGCTCTTGATCTTTGAGTTGATCGCAGTTTTGATTTCCGAGAATACGAGGCGCTACTTTTCGTAGACTACCCATCAAGGAAAATTCTGATGTTGCATCCAGCCAAAAAACAGACGAGAACAGTTTCTGATGTCTTTGAGCATAGCGTAGAGCTATTTGCGTCTTCCCAACGCCGCCCGTGCCGCCTAATACCAAAACACGTCGATCCAAGAATCTTTGAGGACTTGCCAAGAAAGAATTCATGCTCTCAAGTTCTTTGTCTCGGCCAAAGAAGAGGCTGTCATCTATGATGGGAGCATCGTGCAAGCTGAAGCCATGGTTATAGACTTTTTGTATTGCTTGTCAGTCTGAAGGCTGACTCCCGAAATTAAAATTTTTAGCAAAAACGTACTTGATTTTACCGCTTGCTCCTTTAATATCGCTCCATCTTCTGCAATTGCTTTTGAACTGTCGTCGACAAGGATGCGAAATACATTTTCAGAGTATTCGTCGTGGGCTCGGAATTTGACCAGCTCAGAGTGAGATGTATTGATGGCGTACAGATTGTTTATTGAAGTCACCCCTTCAACATGGTGTGCTGCAGATTCGCTGGTGACAAGATACTCATTTGGACCGGTGATTTCCCATTTGCCTTGATCATTCTATGTAATATCAGCACTACTTCTTATATCAAAAAGCAGGAGTCCTACCTTGACGGCTGTAGGTGATAGCTTTGTCTCGTAAAAGCAATGTATCTCACAGCCTTTGACTGCAGCGCATTGCGCAAACTTTTTCCGTTGTGTGCGAATGACTTCCGAGTTTGGTCCAAGTGTGCGGATAAGCCCTTCATTTGGGCCGCCTCCACACATGGCAAGCAACGATTGAATCGCCATGCCTTGGTTAGGAACTCCAAAGAGTAATAAGCTACAGAGAGCCTTTGATATGTCAGAATCGACCTTGGGGCCGTCGTCTAGCCGAATCAAAGCCTTGTCGAGTCAGTTAAGGGTCATAGGGGGGCGGGTCTTACTAACTTGCTTGATAACCAAGCCGCCAAGGCTGTGACCTATCATAATTAGGCGTGGAGATTTCTGGCCGGGCTCTTCACATTCATCAGCTGCGTGCGCTATCTCACGAAGACTGGACACTAGGCGACTAGCTATGTCGTCAATGTTCTGCACAGAGGTGCTGTTGGCGACTGTCGAGTCGAAGCCATATATCCAGATATTTGCCGTTGGGATTCTAGATGGTAGAGCGTCACGCAGCCACATATAAGTTCCGCCTTGCTCTTTAAAGGACCCAAATGCATGGCTACCAAGCCCGCTGACAGCAACGATACTAGCATAGAAGTAAGAGAAAGTAACAAGCTGTAATAAGGAACAGAAGAGACCTACTTGGTTCTTTCCAGATTGCTGCCTGCTGTTTGTGCTGTATATGCGGTATGCAACGGCGTCAAGCCTCGAAAGTGCGAATCAACAGTCAAGACTTTCGTGACTTGATCGCTTGAGCCAATCCCATGTTTCTCCTCAGACAGTGTCCATTCATTATTGGGAAGGTTTGGAGGCAGACTGATTGCAAGACCAAGTTCTACCGTCGCGACTTGGCTGTCCAGTCTTGCCGCAGTTGACAACGACTTGACGAATATTTGCTCGTCTCCGCCACCTCTCTGATGTAGCAGCTGAGCCAGGTGCGTCTGCAGAGACCGAGCGTTCCATGATGTGGGGATGCCGCGAATGCGGTACGTTAGCCGCGCCGCGCCCATCAGCGGGCTAGAGGCGTTCGCGCTTACTCGCCTAGACGACAATCAGGGTAGGCAGAGGACTTTCGCGTATATTTAGCGACAATGCTAAGACATCTTCCTGTTGCAGAGCTAATAGCTCATCGTGCCAGCTCAAAGTGTAGAGAGAATGAAAGAAGAAGGGGAGGTTGCCTGCTCAGCCTTGTTAGAGGATTGCCTGACGCCCCACCTCAAGCTTACGAACCAATCAGAATCGTTGGCGACTGAATCCGTCCGTTCCAGACTATCTGCGCATCACACTCGCCATCTGAAGTGCTTCGCTTGACCGAAGATATCGGACTGATATTCCAGGTACGAGAACAAGATTCTATGCGGGCTGCACTGGACAAAAAGGCCGATTACCGAAAGACGTCGATTTGAGAATAATGCATTGTCGAAAAAAACAAACAGCTTTAGTAGAGTAACTCTATAGCCATCAGATTTATAGACCATAACTTGGTTAATGTTAAAGCTGTAGACTTTATGTTTCTATTATGGCCTATTCAGAACCTTCAGAGTCTAATTGTTTTGGAAAAAAAAACGACTTTCGAAAGTCCTTTAGATGAGGAGATACAAGTGGTAGGGGATGGAAGGTCTATACGCCCGACCACCCTGTACTACGGCTTGGCACTGTTTCTGCGGTCAACTCATAACACGAAGAGTGATTGGTCAGCCTAAGACTTATGCAGATACCCCTCTCTTGACTCTTCGTTGTTTTTTAGGCTCCGTGATATATTGAAAGATACATGAACCAACCTTTGTATTTCAGTCCCTGTAAGA
The DNA here is from genome assembly GCA_027563825.1 of Erythroxylum mucronatum. Taxonomy (NCBI): domain Eukaryota; kingdom Viridiplantae; phylum Streptophyta; class Magnoliopsida; order Malpighiales; family Erythroxylaceae; genus Erythroxylum; species Erythroxylum mucronatum. Next base: position 67,372 of record JAOSBP010173164.1, read on the forward strand.
CAGATTTGTACTATCATTATGGCATACGCCGTACACGATCTCTGGGCAGAAGCATTCGCTCGCCTGTCACGTAAGGAGCAGAGCTTGCTCCAACCTCATGATCAGCAAGACTCAACAGCCCAAGCATGTCTGACGCTGGCAGGAGATGTCCTTAGAATTGTCAAAGAAGCGATTGACAAGGATGAGTCAAAACGCCTTGCGATAACTGGCATTCGCGATAAAGGCAAAAAGATCTTTGTTCGCGACTGTCTACGCAACGTCGCCGGCTGGCTCAAAAAATTCCTTGATGTCGGTGACCAAATTATCCAAGTCAACCCAAGCCATGCGGCCTTGCCATGGACCGCTCTGCGCTTTATTGTTCAGTTCACTGTCAATGACGTTGAAAAACATGCTTGTGTAGTTGATGGCATCGAAAAGATTACACATGACCTTACACGTTATGCACTTCGCGAGCGCTTATACATGACCCGGTCCAGTGACGCTACATGGGAATTTCGCTCTGCTCTGGTTCGTTTCTACGCATCTGTTCTCAAATACGAAGCCGCTGCCATGGAATACTATGAGAAAACGAAATTGAATAGGATACTGCACAGTGGCTTAACTGGGTTGGGCCCATTCCCGGATTTGCTGGCTGACATGGATAAAGCTGATGCCCAGACCACTAAAATCATTACCGTTTTAGACGGTGAGCGGCAGTCTCGCATTGAACAAGGCGTGGATACCCTTGCACATACAACGGGTGAGGTGCAGACCAGTCTTGACGCGCTTGAGATACCAATTGCAGACTCAAATAGACGCCTCATTGCAATACAGCATTCGATAGATGCAAATGAACGTTTAAACATACTCAATTGGTATTCAACAGTATCATCAGCATCACGACATAACAGAATCTCCGAAAACGTTCTGTTGGGCACAGGCAAATGGCTTTTGCAGTCGCCCGTGTTCACGAGCTGGTCAGTATTGGGGTCCAGTAGTCTTTTGTGGCTTCGTGGAACTCTCGGCATGGGCAAGACATGTTTGACTTCGATTGTCATAGAACATTTGAGAGCACAGGGGTGCATTGCTGCCTTTTATTACTGTCAGCGTGACAAGCAAGGCACTAAGAAGAGCGATGTACTTGCAGGTCTTGCGCGCCAGTTGGCTCAAACTGTCGACGGCACAATTTTGGAAGTTGCTGAGCAATTCTACTATGAACGGGCTACGGGAAGAAGTCAGTTGAGTTCTGTATCAGACCTGACCTGGAATGAGCTTGTCAACCATGCCAGACAGCTTTGTGAGCTGCATGGCACGCTCTTTTTAGTTGTTGACGCCCTCGACGAGTGCGATGATTCAACCGAGTTGATTGACGCCTTGCAAGATTTGGTTCAAACCTCGGTCTCGTCAATCAAAGTTTTCGTTACAAGCAGGGATATCGTCGAATTAGAAGAACAACAGAAGTCATCCGAATGTATCAAACTTGAAACTGGAGGAGGACACTCACAAGACGTTGTCAAATTCATCGATCAAACGATTGAGAGCCTGATCAAAAGCAAGAAGTTAATGAAGACGATCCCAGATGGCAGCACCAGAGACGAGCTAATTCAAAAGATACGGTCCAAAACCGTGCAAAAATCCCAAGATATGTAAGACTGGCAAGCTCGATCAATGCCTGATTGACTCTAACAATCTAGGTTTCGGTTTGCTGAAATGTACCTTCTCTTTTTATGTAAGTTGCGCACAAGCGAACCAATACTCAAATTTCTGGATGCGCCTCTTCCTGTTCTTGAAGATCTTTATGCAAAGTTCCTTGAGTCTCTTGATAGAGACCCCTCAATAACGCCTCCCGAGCGCCAAGCCGTGTCCACTGTAATCAACATGCTATTCTGGGGTGTCAAAGAACTACCTATTGATGAGCTTATGACACTTGCCATGGCCTCTACTGAGGGTGGTTTTGCCGAAGGAGAATGCAATGCAAAATTGATCAAAGACCTGTTGCCAGGATTTTTCACTATAGAAATGACTGACGACGGTCCTATACTACGACTTGCCCACCTTTCCGTGCGGGAGTTTCTCGAATATCAGCCTCGATTCAAAAAGTCCCAAGGTCACGTTTGCATTGCAATTGCTTGTTTTGGTCGAATGCTACTTCCGAGATATACAAATGGTGGACGACCAAACCCATTGGATACAAAATGGGAATGGGAGCTACAAGAAACCTTGGACCTCGGACATATCCCAACATCGTCGATCACATCGTTTTGGTATGCTCGCTCGTGCTTTGCATATCACTGTCGAAATTCGACTGAGGATGGCTCCGCTTTACATCAAGACATTGTGCCAACTCTCGATCGATGGCTTGGGAACCCCAGTAGAGCGGATCAACCTTTTAAGGATTGGCTACTGTGGATATCTACCTCGAGCAGATCAAGTAGGTATAGTGGGGATTTTCCTGACCCAAATTTCTTGTTCGATGGAAAATCTGATGAGGAGACCGTATTTCTAGTGCAATGTTACATTGGAAACATTGCTGCAGTGAAGGAAAGCATACAAAAGAAGAGCATTTCATCTGGAGCACGAGAAGTAGCACTGGAGATGGTCGTTCAGACTGGTTCCTGGCCCCTCACGGAATTGATGGTACAAGAAGCTGCACCATTTGATTCATTTTACTTGCCATCAATCTTCGGTCTACTGCCGGATAGCGGGAAAAAGGAGCACTTTGAATGGCTACTGGAGAATGCTCATCCTTGCATTCTTGATCCGTCCGTTCTGGCGCCATTGGCCGCGCGTTTGCCCCATGACATGACCACAATTCTTCTTCGTCATCCTAGAGTTTCTGCAATTCTTGACATACAGTTTTTTGATAAGGTCTGTAAACATTGTTGGTATGGCAAATATACAACCGATTTTACGGATGAGGCGTTCAAAGGCTGGCTCGATCATTGTCCATTCGAGAATGTGACAGAAGATATTCTACTAACTGCCGCTACTCGCTGGACTCCTCGATCCTACCGGCACAGTAATAGTGGCTACAAAAATTTTGGGCATAAAAAAGATTTGCCAAATTTTCAAAGGACGCTGAATTTAGCCAAAAGTCACGATGTTTTTAGCGAAAGATTATTACGAAATGCCGCACTCTGTGGGGAGCCAAATATCCTCAGGATTCTGATGTCGCATCCATATGGATGCAAAATCCCAGTGGCGCAGGAAAATCTTTTGGAGATCATCAAAGTGAAACTCGGTCCTCCTCATGTTGAATCACTCGCACTTTTGATAAAGGCCTTCAAGGAGAGTTTCGGACCTGTCAGTCTCTGTGCAGCGGAGCATGCACAAGCGCAGATCGTTGAAATGTTGCTGCCTAATACCATGATATCGAAGCGAATCCTACATGCTGCAGCCTGCCGCAACACCTCTTATGGGTTCTTCGTACTTTTGAGAAGTTTCGACGTTGCTATGGGCTCAATGATGCTGTACGCTTGGACCAACAGTATCTACATGACTAGCTTTTTCGAAAATCGCCCCTGTTATTTTCGCGTCGACACATGGCAAGAACTGGAAGATTCCTTTACCAAGGATAGTTTCATCTCAGAGGAATGCCTGCTTTCTCTTCTAAAGCGGTCACAATACGAATTGATTGCATCACTCTTTGAGCAATGCCTACTGCCACATACTGTCTCTCAAAGGGTCGCCTTGGCTAGCATTGAGTACCACTATGCGCCGGAGATTGTGATCAACATCCTTTGCAGGTGCCATGAACCTCCACCGTTGACATTTCTGATCTCAGCTCTGGCAAGAAATAATAAGCATTGCATGGGGCTCTTCGAAGCAATTTTCAAAGACATCGTTAGCAAAGCCGATATAACAGACGATCTGATTCTGGTAATTTCAGCGAACTTTCCAAATGGACATTTGCTCCTAGAGGCTATTGAGAAGCAAGTTGGCACACTCAATTTGCAACTTCTCTACAACAATTTTCATGCTCTCGCAAGAGCCTCACCGTCATTTCTTCGCATCTTCTTGGCTAGACATAAGCTATGCCTAGACTGCAAGAATTATCTGTTTGATGCAGCCGCTGAGTTAGGTGACTTCGAAACCGTACAATGGCTTCAATCGGAATTCGAGCTTACACCTCAACGAAGAACTTTGATGCGCGCGTGTCGAGGTGGGCGGAAGGAGTACGAGATAGAGCACATCTGTCACACATTTTCAGATTTGAGTGTTGATACTATTCTACTTCATTGGATATTCTCGCATGGCTCGGGCTCGATGTTCATAGTATTGATGGAGACCAAGAAAGTTTCGAACAGTCTTGTTACTCTAGAGTCATGTCTACTGGCGCTACTGTTCAATGAAAGACAACGCCTTTCGGATGAAAGACTGGAATGCTTTTTCTCAGGTAATCCACAACTTGTTTCGTATTTTCCAAGTGCTGTCTCAATAGTATTGGACAACTTGAAAAGACTGGGAATGAAAGTTCAGATGACGAGTTCTTTGCTTGAAGCAGCTGCGCACCATGGACGAGAGATGTTGGAGATGTTTCTGAAACTTGAGCAAGGAATGGAGGTGCCGGCACTGGTCGGAAATTCTGCCGAGATGGCGGCGAGAGCCGGTCGTTCAGACGTCCTTGAACTGCTTATTGAGCTTCTCGATGCCGAGGCTGTGACCAAAATGCAGCACAATATAGCCGCTCTCGTGCAAGCTTCACAATCAGACTGTCTAGGATCAAAGGCTGTCCTTGCTGATCTGCTCGATGCAGAGACTCCATGTGATTTGCCAGATCTTGATGGTCGTACACCTCTACACCGTGTATCATGTCCTGGGAACCAACTTCGGCACTTTCCCGTCATTGATGCATTGAGGTTCACATTCATCCCTGAACAAGCTGAAATCATCGCCAAACTTGTGGGCGCAGGCGCAAACCTTGAAACGCGCGACAATCGTCGACAATGGACTCCGTTGATGTGGGCTTCATGGGCATTCCAATTTGTGGCTGTTGATGCTCTACTAGAAGCTGGCGCTGATGTTAATGCAACAAATGATGCTGGAGAAACAGCCGCATCATTGGCTGACGAGATGGGACACCTGACTCTAGCTGCGAGACTGCGGGGCCTCATGTCGAGGAGCATGAATGACAATTAGAGAATTGAATTCTCTTCACTACATATTTGACGTTTGCCTATTCCGAGCATTCTAGATGTACAATTCCATGTCAAAAGTCGACTTATAATTGAAGAACGAACTCTAGTGCTTGTCTAGTTATCAATGCACTCTAGCACGAATAAAAGTTGTCACCGACTCGAATCTTATGTTACTAAGGGCAGCCTTTGCCACTTATGATTCCTAGTAGCCTGCCGGTCTAGCTTGATATATGACTTCAAACGTTGACAGGCGTGTTCAATACAAGATTGGAAGGTCTAGCGTAATAGCTCCACTCTTGAATCGGACAAGGCAATGGGGTCAAGAGGCTATGCTACAGAATTAGATGCTATAGCTTTGGCTTAGACATACTATTTCAACACAGCGTTGTAATTCCAGGAGAGTAGCATGCCCCAAGTGAGATTGAAAATTGGCACTTATTTTATAGGGCATGTTTCGCCGCAGTGAATATGAGAAAGACATTTGGCAGGCTGGATCATAACAACGTCAGTCTCCAGAAGCGAATCAAGAGCTACAGGATGGCGAAGTGCCAACGATCGCAGTAGAGGATTGTCTTCTTGCTAATAACGCCTGAGTCGCGTCTAGAGAGTAGCTTATCTGCTATTGCTTAGACGTCAGCTTTCGTTGGAGGATAACTACGTTCGTCAAAGTCAAGAATATATTGAACTATTACTTGTTCTTCGTTAGAGGTTTATTTCTTTGGATTGGGCTGTAAATCGCGTCGAGAAGGTTACCGCGGTATCGTTTGTAAGGTGGTATATAAGACGTTATACACCTTACTAGCCTGTCGCAGGCTAAGTGACGCGTCTCGTTGTTTTGCTTGAAGGGCAAGGAGTATATTTGATTCAAAATTTGTGACATTTTAAATATATAGAGGTAAAAACGCGTGTTAAAGATAAAGGTGCAGATTTGTTAGCGCGCTTATCCCCTCGATCCCCTCGCTAGTGAACCACGTTAAGTTAAAAAAGATTTTCTTTCGTTTGCAGCGCGGTAGACGGCTTGCTTACAGAGTACATTGATTTAAGAAAAAAAAAACTATTACGGAGGATGTTCTAGCATCTTTACGCCGTCAGGTCGGAGAGGCCACTTCGTATCCTGCTTTACGTGAGCCTTAGTCCAGCTATGAATTGCGTTGAAGTCGTGGCATTGGTGAACCGTATTAAAATTTGGCCAGGCGTGACGCCTTATAGATACCCACTGCTCGAAAATAGGCGTTGTATCTGCATGACACATGATGATCTGTCGTAGCATTTCTATGCAATGATTTTTTTTTTAAGGAAGAGTTAGTTAGTCGAGCTTGTACCCTCTTCCTTTTAGAAAAGCATCTGCTGACTACATACCGATGTGAATCCTGTGTGTGCTTTCAGATTCTTGAAAGCTTACGTGGCTTGCTTTCTGCGCCGTCTGGACCAAAAGTCAGAATACTTCAGGTCAGCACCATAAAGACCCTAGAGCGACATACATATTTGGGAAAATTCCAGTGAGTCGCTTTACGTAGCATATTCTGACAACGTGAGCAATTACAATTTACTGAGGGTGGACTGGAAAGCAACTCACCACACAGTGGAGCTGGTGGGTATACTCAACCGTTATAAGATAGCCACCACCATCCTCTTCCGTGAAATGAGCCACAGTTTCGGGATCAACGTCAAGGTCTGCAATGTCTGAGTCATTCAAGACAACGTCAACCAGGCCAACTAAAGAAAGCTTTTAGTGTGTAAGAGGCAACAGGCTTTTGGGTGCAGTGATACCCTCTGATATGTCATCCCAGGCTTTATCAGCCTCGACTGAGGAGCCGCAGTAAATTGAGGGAAATTCCAAAGTGCCGTTATATCGGACAGTCTTCAGGTAAGTTAATAGCTCTGAAGGAGCAACCGCTAATGAAGTCAAATTAGTCCTCTTCTTTGCTCATCAGTGACCTAATCATCTTACAAGTCCGTTGCTATTTGTAAGCAACGTATTGTCTCCTAAATTCATGACCGGGAGTCTGAAAGGCTGAGACATATATAAAAATGCCCAGTGTAGCTGCCGTGACATGAGATATTGCTTTGCATGCAAACCTCCATCCACGGGAAGGCGGAGTCGGTCCAGATGCTGATGCAGCATCTTGCTCCAGATCACAATCTGAGAGCGGTTGATAATGTTCCTTCTGGCCAATCATCACCTCAAAGTTTAAATCTCAGGTCAAAGGATGCCACCAAAGCGGGGTGACTCTATGAGAATTTGAGCGAGGTAAAGCTTAAATTGATTAAATTATTTCGCGCTCTAATCTAGCAATCTTTCTAATCCGCTGGGTCAGTTTCCGAAGAGCGAAGATACGTGTACAAAGTCCCAACTCGCTAAAGTGTACTTATCAACGTAGTATTTAGGGTTAGGTACTTAGAGACATGCAATGCAACTTCACGCAGTGCAACGCTACGCGATGCAGGGCCACGCATGATGGCGTTTCTTGCCATGTCGGCATGGATGAGCAAAGCAGATATGAGATACAGACCAGCGATAGGTGGTGCTAATGGTACTAACACTGTGGAAAGAATATTGCCGGTTAATCATTCGCTGTTGCTGTCCTTCATTTTCTTGTAGAGCGACGCACCTCATCCAGTAGCGCTACTGATTTTTTCCTACCAGTACAGTTATCTCTCAATTTCAGGAGCATTAGGCTCATCCTTCGGTCCAGTCTTTCTCCTCTTACAAGACGCCCCTTCTTCTCCTTCCTCTTCTGCATCGTCAAATGCTCACGCACACCTCACTTTTCCATAGCTGCAAAGCGCTTCGCAATCCAGGAGCAGCTACTGTCGAGCCATGATTCAGGCTCTATTTGCCCCGAAACTTGACACATATGTGAATGACGTGAAGCAAAAGCTTCTCTTGGATGGAACCGAAGCCATCGACGAGGAAGATCTTGCCTCGCGCAGCTGCAATGACAATGGGTCATTTAGTCGAAGAAAATACTTGCGCTACATTTTCGTTCTCCACGTCGGGTTTCTCGTATTAAACGCCATTGTTGCCAGCGCAATCCTGAAAGTTGGGCTCTACGGACATGACATGGGCCCGGTCTACAGTATGTTAAATCTACGGAAATGCATCCTAGCGAACTCCACAATATTGCATAGCGTTGCAGAGAGATGCTGACAATAGACTCAAACCCAGCACCGGCGGCAGAAGTAGATGGCTTCGAGCAGAAATTGCTGGATATGCATCTGTACCAAAGCAATGCTTACAAAGGGCCGCCAGACTCAGCCGTGGACGCTGCGTGGGATAAGCTATTTCTTAGTGAGTCAGCTCTTCTGCGTTCATTCTCAACATACTTTACTTATCCAAAGAAGACTCTTATATTCGCTTATCGCCCAAGGAGCTGGGGCAGCTCGGAAAGAATTCGACTCTAGTTCAGGACGGTTCTGGTGATTATCTAGGGGCTCTGGGTGAGTGATCTAGCTTCTAGCGCGCAGGATCGCTTTTCTGAAACTCATATCATCCAACAGATGTATATCATCAGCTTCACTGCGTGGTAAGTTTACGGAAAGGTTGTGTAATTTGTCCTTAGGATGCTACTGATCAGTGCATTGCTTCATAGCGATACATCTTTCAGTATGTTCACAAAGACTATTACACATTGCAAAAGACTAATATACCAGAGACGGATCATATCGGTAAGTCTTGTAGTATGACAGAGCTTGAAAACAGTGCTGACACGGCAACAATCATTGCAGACCATTGCATTGATGTCTTGCGGCAGGTAGTCATGTGTTTGAGTGACACATCCGTTGGGACATTTTCTTACTTTGATAATTACCCCAAGACCTGGCCCGAGTTCAAATCAAAGCATACGTGCAGGAATTGGAACGCCATAAACAGCTGGGCGGGTCAGCCCGGGCGAGTCGTCGATCAGAGCCATGGAGAGGATGTCGAGAAGCTGCTGAGGAATCCTAATTACGGTATGTCGGCGCCTTCACTAAGTATGCTGCAGGCTGACTTGAATAATGCAGTCCACACTGGCCATGATTTTGCTGGACACGACGAAGATTAATAGGATTAGCCACATCAGCAAGTAGTCGCTTGATATAAAATTTTGTACGTTGAAAAAACTGGTGTCTTGGATTTGTATCGAGGAAAATGGCGTTGTACCTGTGTAAAAATTGCTTATCTACCAACCATTGGCACAGTCTCCTGCTATCGGACATGCTTGTGACCACATGATGCACCTTATCTTTACTAGATCAAGGCGGGTTGCGGAAGGGATCTACCTGAACCCTGCATGATGCACTGGGTTGGGTGGATCCCGCACGAATGCTTGGACGAATCCTGTTCGAAGAGCGTATCACTCAGAGCGATCTGCGGCGCTACTAAGCGAGACTTCTATACAATTGGGCATTGCCGTGGCAAGGCAATGAAAAAAAAAAGAGGGGATGGGGTAGGAAATGGTAGAGGAGCGAGGGAAGATTTGAAAAAGAACCATTATCGCTGGAAGTAAGACCTCAGACGACCAGAGCAGAACCCCCACAGGATCTCATCTTTGATCTTTTGTGGTATATGTTAGCAGGTAAGTCGTAGTGAAGGGCTTAGATCATATATGATGCCTGACGGGCTGTCCGCAGCCCGAGGGATTGACGCAGGGACTTCATTGGTGGAGGACAGGATACGGAGTACGAGAGCTTCACCTGAGTGGGCTTGCAGCTCAGCTCCCAAATCAGCTCCATCAGAATTGATGCAGGCGCCTTATACATCACATATCGGTATAGGCATCAAGGCATGCTCATGACGGCAAATGAGGGACGAGGTAAGTTCCGATTTTGCGCCGTCTCGCTTAAAAGTATACGAGATCCCTTGCGAGTGCAAGTAACTGGTAAGCTCTGCTGTAATGCGCGTCTGAGATCACTTGATGTTACACGAGAAGACTCAGCACACGACTAGTTGAGGTACATCGGCCATTTCTCTCGACTTTTACATCACAAAAAGTACCACGATCGCTGAACTTATCGCGACAGGATGCTCATCTTTACGCTTTCGGGTGAAACTGAGACGCCATAGAGGCTTAATAGTAGCATTAAGGAGTCCTGTTAAGAAGATCTAATCAACGTTACATCGAGTCGAGGTATGGTCACAAAAGGACATCTTGATGTTGTTGCAGGGCGTTGTTGCGGTCAGCTCGAAATTGGTAAGGCTCGCATTGATCAGCTAAGCACAAGATATAGCATCGGCATACAATATAAAGACATCAACCCAATCCCTTACTTTCCAAGCAAAAATTGAACGATTCAACAATAGAATAGTTTTCGTTACTTGAAGCAGTCAAGATGCATTTGAGCAAGTTTGGAATCGTTCTGGCCTTTGCACTACCAGCCCTGGCCAGCCCAGTTCCAGGTATGCACATTTTTGATCTTCTCCTTCAACTATTTTGACAAACATTTAAGTTGCTGCCCTCGACAAGCGCGCCACTGTTGGGAACTACCATTACAATACTGATGAACCAGATGCTAGCGAGAAGCGCACCACTGTTGGGAACTACCATTACAATACTGATGAACCAGATGCCAGCGACAAGCGCGCCACTACTGGAGATTAAATTCACAGCACATACGAATAGGATATCTTAGGATAAGCGGAACGCCGCTGCAAGCTACGATCAATTTGAATCGGACAAAGGGACGCTTTCTCTCATGTAACACCGAAACAATCATAGTAATTATTGAGAACCTTATCATCAATATTATGATGTGATTGTTCTCAAGAAGGTTGTGTTACCTCAAAAGCTCAGAGCGTCCATTGTAGATATAGTGAATTGTGAGCTTGCAGCGAGCCTTTCATCCGTTTTAGAAGGCGCTCCGCATGGCGTAACGTAGCCGTAACCTAGAATTTTCGATCGCTCCAAAATGGATGTCTGATGCTGATCCTCTTCCGCTGGAAGCCTTGACCCACGTTGCTTTCACTGTACTTTGCGAGGCATGCGAGCCAACACTTCCTGCAACGCCCGAACTAACTTTTGTATAAAAATTCTATGACATTACCACCATATTCTCTCTCACCTGCGCGAAGCGAACGACTAAGGAGCTAATTGAATACTCAAATGGCTCATATTGGGACCTTTACTTGCTTTGCCTGGAAGGAATCTCTTCAGCTTTCTCGGAGCTTGCCCCTCAGGATACAGCCAATCCTTATGTTAAACGAAGCGAAAAATCTGGTATTGTATGTAGCTAGGCATCCTTCTCTTATACCGCGACTTTCTGAACAGTAGATCTTCCATTACTACAGTCACTGATTAAGAAGCTGGTACTCCTAGCCAGGGTGACTGAGGCTTACCCTGACTGGACATGATCTAACTCGCTGTCACGGAATGAGTCCGCGACACGTGATTTCAGACCTTGGCGTACAGTGTTATTTTGCAGCAGTTGCTGCTATACCTTTTCTTATTCTTCGTGCTTCGTTCTGTAGTCTGAATCTACTGCTTTGCTGGGATGCAAGAGCCCAAGTCGTGACAAGGGGAATTGTTACTTTGTGGTGCAAAAGTACCTTAATTCTCTGCCTAGTAAGCTGGGCTGCTGCCTAGTTATATACCACATCCAAGCTGTGACCGTACATTCCGTGACTACCCTGTCGTCCATAATTCTAACAGGAATGATCCTTATAGAGCAGGGTACGCTTGTGTGGTGACACGCTTACAGGTGCGCCAAACCACCAGAACCTGGTCAGGCAGGCTCAACAAAGACTTGTACTCAAGGCGCGTAGGGGTATTTACTACATATAACTATATACGGATACGTTCTCTAGTTGCCCCGAGCCCGCGCTAAATACTGTGCTACTGATTCCCTGCCTGATTATCCTTATTGTTATATAAGCTCTGCACAAGGCTATTCAAACGTAACTATGATTAGATATAGCTATAGGGCTTTCTTGCGGATAACAGAGTCCTCAAATCGGTATCAGTAGAGGATTGAAGCTCCTAAACAACCATGACAGATCCCTCAGTTTTGGACAATGCTAAACAGTCTTTGTCCAGCCTTGTCCGGCTGAAAGTCTTTGCACATCGCCAAGCTTCAAGACAGCATGCTCGACGACACCTATGGGATGAGGCATTTAAGAAATTAAGTGTGGACGATGCTGCTCTCCTGTCCAACATATCGCAGAGCGAACACTTCAAAGTCGACAGCCTGATCGCAACGGTCAACGATAAGATCGACGAAGCCGATCGGGAGCGCTGGCAATATACCAAATCCAATGGTGAGGTTGTTTTACTGCGGACTGTATTACAGAAGATCTTAAACTGGGTAAAAAGATTCGAAGCGGCTGTGGATGTGGCTGTTAGCTATAATTTGTCAGGCTATACTGCGGCGCCCTGGGCTATCATTAAATTGCTGCTCAACACAGGGCTGAATTCTTCTATGACAAGAGGCCAAGTCGTTGAAGGGGTCGAGTATACTGCCAAAATAGTGACGTTATTTAGCGAGGTTGAAATTGAGACGCTTCGTGGTACCTCTCGTCTAAAGACACAGCTCACCGCAAAGATGCTGGATTTATACCTGTCGGTTCTGACCTTCTTCGCCAAGGCACGAGAATACCTCATGACTGGGTCGACCAAACGCTTCTTCAAAGGTATCGTACATTCCTCTGACAGTGTCATTGGTGTGTTTCTCGAAGAAGTCCAGGACACACAGAGAGAAGTCTTGAAAGTCAAGAGTATGGTCGATGCCGAGGAGCATCGTGCTCTACTCCCAGGCTGTAAAACGACGCTCGACATGCACATAGCGGATAATAAGTTGAGCCAGACACTTTCAGATGCCACACGTGGTTCCAAGCTGAGGCAATGGCTCAATGCCGTAATTACTTCAGACACGCTGGCTAATGCTAGGATGAACAGATCTACTGACACGTGCAACTGGATTCTGGAACAAGATGCCTTCAAGAAATGGAAGAGAGACCCATCTTCGCACAGGCCTGAGGCCAGGCTGCTATGTATCCATGCAGAACCAGGCTTCGGCAAAACTGTGCTTTGCGCCCGATTGATAGACTACATGCAGACAGAAACCTCGACTCTGATCGCATACTTCTTCGTTGTGTCGGATGATAAACTGCGGCGTGATCCTAATGCCATTTTACGCTCATGGATTTACCAGCTTGCTGTTGCCGACACCGACGCCTTGAACAAAGTATATGAATTGTACAAGAGCAAATCCAAAAATGGCCCGGATACGTCGGATATTTGGGAGATATTTGGGGATATGATCAAGAAGAAGCGATACTGCTTCATCATTGATGGCTACGATGAATTTTCTACAGAGAACAAAGACTCCAAGTACCAGACGGTCGATTTCAGAGCGCAGTTCTTACGCAAGCTGATATTTCAATGCGCCGGTGTGGACGTTTTGCTCCTAATTGTCAGTCGTGACCAAGAAGATATCCGGTCAGCACTCGAAACCGCCAAGGCTACACCAGAAATCCTATTCAACGAATATAGCATCACAACAGCTGACACCAAAGCGGACGTGCAAGCTTTATCGCGCACTATCACAAGCGAAGCGCTCGCCAACAAGGGCGACGCGCTGCAAGAAGAGATTGCCTCAGAAGCTGCGGAGCGTGCCGACGGACTTTTCCTCTGGGTTAGCTTGCTTGGTAAGAAGCTAAGAGAGGAACGAGGACGGAATGCGAAGCAGCTTCGAGCTGCTGTGCGAGACATGCCTGATGGTCTCGAGAGCGCTTATGAGCAAGAGTTCAACAGGCTTCTTGAGTTGAGGGGCGCACAAAAAGAGCACGCTATGGCTGTGCTTCGATGGGTGCTGTTTGCTACTCGACCTATGACTGTCAAAGAGCTCGCAGAAGCTCTTACATTGAATTCGGAAGCCGCATTGGAGCGCTATCCGTTTAATGAGCTCCCGGACGAGTGGGCGACCAGTTTTGTTGATGAAGAATACGTCAACTCCAACATTCGACTGTCCTGTGGTTCGCTCGTCGAGCTGCGATTGCCAGAGCCAGATGCACCTCTCGCCCTGCAGACCATACATTTCGTGCATTTCTCGGTCAAGGAGTTCTTGCTCCGCTCGGCTCCTGCCTCAGACTCTCAAACCCGTATAGATGCAGTATGCTTCCCTGATGCTGCCAAAGAACATGAGCAGCTGGCAACACTTTGCCTGCAGTACTTGTGCTACGACATCTTTGGCGCTAAAACTAAGCGGCTTGGAAAGGTTAATAAACGACTACATGATTATCCCTTTCTACGATATGCCGCCATTTCGTGGCCTTACCACGCTTTGAGTAATCGTGTGATGTCGCAGAATGTGCGCAAGAAGGCAGAGAAGCTGTTCAACACGAAAACTCAGAATTGGCGAGTATGGTCAGAAGTCTTCGAATCGCTGAAACAATCAGAAGATGGTCCCGAGTCTTGGGACGAAGGATCTGACTTAGACAGCAATGAAGAAAGCCGGGATACCACTGAAGGCAACGATGCTGAATGTGATGCTTCAGATAGTGATTGGGATGATTCTACAAATCCCACGGCTGAAACACATGTGATGGACAACGACGTCCCTCAGCCAGGTACAGAACCTGAAGAACCAAATGTCGCAGGCCCGATATACTATGCCGCTTGGCTTGGCCTAACAGACATGGTAAAGATTCTGCAGGCTGAGGGTCTTAACTACGATGCATGCGGTGGTTCGTATGGGACTCCACTACAGGCCGCCGTGGCCAACGGCTGCGAAGACGTTGTCGAATATTTGATCAGCCAAGATGTCGACATATCGAGAGAATGTGGTAGGCATGGTTCGGCGATGGCTGCAGCCGTCTTCACTGGCTCAGTCAAGATGATGCAGATGCTCCTGGCAGCGGGTGCAGACTTGCACGCCGTAGACTTGGATGGACGAACCCTTCTTCATGTAGCCTGCTACAACGGCGACGCAACTATGGTAGATGCACTTCTGAAGCATGAAGCAGTCAGGAACTCACTAAGCAAGGCCTCTGCCTACGGAGAGCTCCCTCTAC
Source organism: Erythroxylum mucronatum (assembly GCA_027563825.1). Lineage (NCBI taxonomy): Eukaryota > Viridiplantae > Streptophyta > Magnoliopsida > Malpighiales > Erythroxylaceae > Erythroxylum > Erythroxylum mucronatum. The sequence goes on from JAOSBP010173164.1 coordinate 82,477, forward strand.
ACGAAGCTGTTATGGCCCAGAGCTCTACGACGGTGAAGATGCTCCTGCAATACAGATTCGACATTAACATAATTAGCGAAGACGAAGATACACCACTGACTCTTGCTCTGACATACGGACAAGAGGATGTAGTACGAATGCTTGTCCACGCCCATGCCGATATTACTTTTCGTACAAAGAAAAACATCTCAGTTCTTCACATGGCCGCTGGGAAGGGGATGCTCAAATTCGTTAAATATCTTATTGAGCACAAAGCTGACATACTCGCTCGGAATGTTAGTGGCTGGACAGCCCTTCATTATGCAGTCACTGCCCCGAAAGCAAGCAAGCAAGTAATGATGATGCTGCTTGATCACGGGGCTCTCGTGGATGCCGTGACAGATTACAGCACCACCCCACTCCTTTGCGCAGCAACAAATGATACAGTAGAGGCAGCCTCGCTTTTGATTGAACGGGGAGCTGATATAAATGCACAGAATGCTGATAGGATGACACCGCTCTCATGTGCTATCTCCTGGGGAGCGGAAAATGTCGTTCGACTTCTCCTCGAACATCATGCTGACGTTACCTCACTGGACTCGAATGGGGAGAGTGCCCTCGATGTGGCGCTTGAGGACGAAAAGAGGACTTAGGTGGAAATGCTTCTCTCACAAGGCGCTCTCGCTGATACGTCAGCTGATCTGTCTGACTATACGGTCTCTCCGGAGGTCATGTCGCTCCAGACTTCCCTCTTCCGTAATGAGACGGATGTTGTATTTGCAGAAGTTGCTCGTCTGAACAATTTCAGCAATTCTGACAAGAATAGTCTGCTCCTCGCGGCGACTATGTTTGGAGCCTCTACAGTAGCATCACAACTTCTTGCTAAAGGAGCCGGAATCAGGGCAACTGATAAGGGCCGTCGAACGCTGTTGCATATTGCGGCGTTCAGTGGGCATGCTGAGTTGACTGATTTTGTCCTCAGTCGGGACGCTTCTCTCATCAATGCCTATGATGACTCAGGTCGGAAGCCGCTCGATCGTGCCGTCAGTCGTGGAAAGGCAGCCCTTGATGTCGTCGATAAACTCCTCAGTTACGGGGGTCTCGACTTTGAGGAACCTGTTGATCGGAGCACAGAGCCAGATTGTTTTCAAGCTGATCATCAGGAGGCGAATTCCTCTGGAGATACCACTTTCCTGAGGAACATGCTTGCTGGGTACTGGTCTGGAGAGTATAGCTACATGTCGTGGAACAAGGGCGGAGTCGATCCAACAGCCCTTACATTCGTGCTCGATTTGGAGGGTGAGGGTGAGATTGTTAAATTTCACAGCGACAGTGCGGATGAAGGTGGCGGGTCCTTCTACGTGCGCGGTCTGTTTAAAGACACCGGTGCCATCCGGTGGGTCAAGCTTTATGCTGATCATGGTTGGATTTACATTGGAACCGTGCATAGCGATGGAATCACCATGACAGGGACTTGGGGCTCGACCATCAATAAGGCCCATGGCACATTCCGGATGGAGAGGATGACGAAAAGTAATGCAGCGAATATAGACATTCAGACTGCTTCGAGGAAATCTTAGCGTTCTTCCAATTTTTCTATATGCCGAGATTGCAAATTTATTTTGCCGTAACGCGCAACATAGAAAAAAACTTAACGAACTGTAAAGCTTCATGGCGTATGGGGGCAGGTTAGTATGCCGTCCCTCACTAGTCATATTGCCTGCGCTGTCCAGTGATGCAGAGTCGCAGCTCTGAGTCTCTGCTCTGCAACGCTGCCGCCGCTACCACCCTGAGACTTGGCCTGAACCTTCCAGGCGCCCCCTCCAGCCATAGTCACATGCACCCTCATGCTAGCGAATTAAGAGCTGCAGATTGGCGAAGTGCTAACAATTGCAGCAGAGGATTGTCTTCTCAATAATTCAAGGACGGGTGCTGCCCCTCATCAAACTTATAGACTCAATTATTCTGCGAAATTATTCAACGTACTTGTCTCAGACTTTCTAGCTCCTGGATTACAACTAATTCAAGTGTCCTCTCTAATTTTTCCGCTTTGGCAAGGCGTACCATACGTACGCAGCAAAGGCATGTAGGTACGATCGGGAATAGAAGCTCACATGTGAGCCAGCCAACAATAGCAGGGCACGGAATCAGTCCACTTCTAGTAAAAATACATGGATGCGCTGGAGTGCCACAAGGCTCTACAACAGCGCATTGGGCCAGACCAATGTGGCTATTGATATCGTTAGCTATCCAAATGGCGGACAGGAATTCCTGCAGTCAGCGGGCGCATCTGACGGGCAGTAAAATGTGGTAAGACAAAGGCGGCCAAAACAGCTGAGAAACAGCAAAAATACATAATAATTGAGGATTTGACAATATTTACCGATTAGGCGAGCCTTTAATCTGTTGGGCATTACAAGTGACAAGACGCATTAAGAATTGAAAAAGTACTATGGGTTCCCCTTACTAAGATATAAGCGTCTTAAAGATTTTGTCTGATCATTGTATCTCATAGTGTTCTATCTAATATGAGCGTGCCGTTTCAGGGTTCACCCTCTGAGGGTCTTAATCAGAAATTGCTTATTCGCCTTCTCAGATTAATGAAAGTTGAGTCAGACTGGCAGAAGCTAGCAAACGAGATTTTACTCGCTTTCGCTTTCGCTCTGAAGGATTTGGCCACGGCTATAATCCTGTCAGCTGTAGGGCCAACAAATAGACGTGGCAGTCACCGTAGAGAAAGGCGCCAATAGGCGCCCCGCCGCCTTTTTCCATTATGTCCGTAGTCAGTACTCTTCTCTTCTTCACGTCACGCCGTAGTCTCTAAAGACACCCTCCCTAGCCTTCCACAGTCCAGCCTCCAGCCTCCAGCCTTACTAAGATTCCTTCGTCTCACTATTGACTTTTGCGCCAAGAACAGAAAATCTCTCACAGGTCGGCCATCCTCAGAAGGGGGAAGCTGCGCCAAGAAGCCAAGGATGACCGCCGTGTAGTACTGCCTGAACCTTAAATCTTGTCGATACTTATATTGCAGACGCTGACCGTCTGGACAACGCCACTCTACGATGACTCGGAGTTGGGATCCCGTATATGGACAGGGCCAAAGGTGAGCATTTGAAGGACCATTCGGCAGGCCCGAGGATCAGATGTGCAAATTACTGCGCCATGTGATTCCACATATTGAGGAACAAAATGCAGACTCAATTTGCTTGAGATGGCCACGCAAGGCTAGAAGTCGAGAAGAGTGAGCCAAGCTTGATGTATCATTAGTTGCGGGTGTGCAAGTCCGCCGGTGAAGATACCTGTTCTTGGCCTTGAGCGTGAGAGGCGGATTGGTCAACTTCTAAGCAGGCTGAAGACAACCTGGCTAGACTGAGGCGCAAAAGGCTGCTCCAATTATAGCTCACATCGTTGCGACACCATGCGTGACATTCGCTCTGTTTGGAAGGAACCCACCTATCTTAATCTTATTTCGTCGGATTTTGGATGACTAAAACAACTCATGACCTCCAACCATACAGGATTTACTTGGCATACAGCCACTGCGACGGACTAGATATTCCCATTTTGGGTATTGCTGAGAGCAGTATTTCGCAGCCACAGATATTTCACCGCTGGATGTATGGATAGGATTGATCTTGCGACTGTATATAAAGCCTTCGAGGTACCTATCAAGATGTTGGAATCAGACAACTAACAATACAACAACCTCATCCACTCAATACCAATCCAACACTCAAATCAGACAAGATGATGACCAAGATGGTTTCGTTTGCGGTGCTCTCCTTTGCAACTGCTGCATTGGCTCAGGAGCTGTCCCACCCTGCTCTGACGCCTGACCTTGAGTACGTCAACCCTGGCAACACCAAATACCACAAAATCGTGGCCAGCTCTACCAAGGCATATCCAAAGGGAAAAATCCCGGCCGACTGCAAAGCCATTGCCATCGAGGAAGGGTTCCCCCCATCCGACATTATCACCACCTATGTAACCTATACCGACTGCGCCGACCCATGGCTCTTCTGCCGCCACAAAGACTCGCCCGTCACGCTGCAGACTATGCGCGAGCAGTTTGGCCGCATTCCCGTCGGCATGCGTGACTTGATCGCGCACGTTGTCTCTATGCCATACGGTGACAGCGCCTATAATGTCAATGATAACATCGTTTTCTTCGGAACCGCTGCCAACACCTACGACGTCTGGGTGCACGAAATTGGCCACTCGCTGGATGCCATTGGCGGCGCCACCGAAGCGGACTTTGACTTCTCCAGCAAGCAGAAGTGGGTGGATGCCTACAATAAGGACACCAAGGTCGCCGACGATTACGCCCGCACTGACCAGGCTGAGAACTTTGCGCAGGAGACTGTTCTTGCCCTCTTTGATACGGCCGTTCCCGGCGGCTTCCCTACCATCCAGTCCGACTACAAGTCCGTCCAGACGCAGTATACCCTCGTTGAGACCTCTTTCAGTAAGAGGATTCGCGCAGGCGGCAAGTGCAACCGTGCCGTCGAGTCGTCAGGCCCTGTACCGGTCTCCGGCGCAGCCTCGTTCGCCGCAGTCCAGTCCAAGGAGTCCTTCTCTGGCAACTACACCAACCCCCATCGTCACAGCAAGCAGAACACGAAGGGCCACTGCAAGTTCTAGAGGAGCCATTGGTCAAAGTGCGCCAGATTTCGAACGATATCTACCGAAATTGTGGTGGAGAGATCACTGTTCTCTACATGCCAAGGGCCAGCTGAAGGTTACCTACTTGATTCATATATGATAAATCTCGCCACTTAGTTTTAACTACATCGAGTAGATATAGCCGTCCTATATTTTGAATTTAAGACGCAAAATCAAGTATATATTCACTACGGCTGATACCATTTTTATTTGCATACACAATACCTAATATGCGTGACCTCCCTGAATCACTGCTACTAGGCTCGCTATGCCGCAGCAAAGAGCAACAGTCTCGAGCCACCAAACAACCAGCCAAGTCTTGTTTGGTGCATTCGGCCGCACGAGTCTGTCATCATTCATTCCTGAATGCGATGCGTCGACTTTGTTGGGTAGAACATGGTATCGGTCAGCCTCTGAAGAGGGCATGACGGCTGTGATTAAGGAAGACTGTGTCACTGCTTTGCGCTGACTAAAGGAGAGGGATGGTCTTAAAACGCAGGGAAGTTCTCGTGGAGTGATGCTTTTGAAGGGGCAGGAAGGGTCCGATCAGAAATAATGATATGCACGGCTTTAGACTCTACTCCGCCTTCTGCCTTCTTTCCTCCTGCTTTCTGTCTTCCTTTTGGTTCGCTCACTTCTAGGTCCTTCCCTTCATCTTCGCTGTCTTTTTCTGTAGTATTGCATCTGGTATGCCTAATTCATGGGCTCAATCTGGCGAGTCGATGGTGATTGGCCACCGAGGGCTATTGAGCAGGCAAAGAGCCCCTATCTACGAGCAGGCAATACGAAAGTATCGTTGCTATCTCAAAACACCAAATCGTTGCTTTGCTATAAAGCCTCAGCCAATCTCCTTTCATTGTCGAAGAAGATAAGATAATTGCTTCAAATCGAATGTCTCTTAGGCTGGGCCTTGATTGTATTTGACTCTGATTAGTTTAGCAAATTTTTCATGGGGTCAATACTTGTTGATGCCATTTATAGAGCTCAGTAAAGACTCAAAAACAGTGTTTCCACTTCTCATAATAGATGTGACTCACTTTCAGTCAGCAAGTCAAGAGGACTGGGAGCAAGTGTCGCGATTTGTGTGGCCCCTATCAGCCGCAGAAACGCACAGTGCCTATACGTATAGGCACCAGAGGCTTAACGAGAGTTCAGTAAACTATCTTGTCATGTATATGTCCAGGATCGTTCGACGTGAATCTAGTCAAGTCAGATAGACCAATCAGTATTCACAGTCGCTGAAATCGAGCCAAGTGAATCTATCTTGGGACAAATACATCTGCCCTCAGTCTTCCAAAGCGTGTAATGATTTGGCAACATCTACAACACCCATCACACATCTCTTCCTCTATTGTCGGAGAGCAAACGCAGTATCTAGACGATCTGCTCGCAATAAATGGCTATCTGTCATAGAGGGGACGGGAGGGCCGCGTTGATTGTCCAACGGCGAATGGCGCCCTCTGGTTCAACGCAAAGTACCTTAATATAATTGGCACATCTCTGCTGGAGATTAAAGATCCAGAATCTTAGGCATCTCTGGAGAGACTACTCCTTGACACACCCTATACGAGAGCACCTTTCTCTGGCGTAGGACCACTCCTGCTCCGATACTCCTACCTTTTACGAGGCAGGGGCTGTAAAACTATAGTGTACCGTTCAGTTGAGTTAAGACAACAGGAATCTCAGAAAGACCTTCATGCTGCCTTGTACAAGCTGCAGCAATAAGAAACGCTGACAGATGTAGAGATACGAGGGAAGGAAGGCCCCGAATTTGCTTATCAAGTCGTACTTACCAGTCAATCCGATAAATGGCTCAGACGCTTTACATCTCGATACGATAATAGTGCTTATAAGGAGCGCGGATATCTTCTTATCAATATTAAAGATTATATTGACAAGTTCACGCTGCAGACCCTAGATCCCTAACTACCCCCAAACCGGGTCCGTATCCCGACCTCCCCCCGACCCCTCCATATTCCATACCTCCGATGCTCTAAGCAGACTCTATATAGCCTATTTACTGTAGTCTATAGGGGAGAGATATATATAGGAGCCCGGAACCCCGAGAAGACTAGGTATTCCCGGCGTTACCGAGTTTTTTCTATACCTAAA
>JAOSBP010173212.1:0-15931 GCA_027563825.1 Erythroxylum mucronatum
CAAAATGATTTCTTAAAAAGTTTTGAAATCTACCGTTTCTCCAAATAAGGCATGTTTTCTTTTTCCGATCCAACAGATTTGCCAGCTAGTTTTTCAAGCATTTGGTTAATAAAAGGCAAGGGGAAATGGTCTTTTTGTGTGGCATAATTTAATCTTCTATAATATATACATACACGCTATGAATTCTGCACTCTGGCAGGAATAAGCTCATCCCTATCATTTTTAACCATTGTGATCCCACTCTTCTTTGGCACTACATGTATTGGACTAACCCACTCACTATCGAAAATGGGATATATTATCCCAGCACTTAACAATTTTGTGATTTCTTTCTTAACTATGCCTAAAATAAGTGGGTTTAGTCTTTTTTTAGGCTGCCTTACAGACTTGGAACCCTCATTTAACAAGATTCTATGTGTGCAAATAGCAGGGCAAATTCCAGGTATATTTACTAAAGTCCACCCTTTGGCCCTCTTATGTTCCCTTAAAACATGTAGGAGTTTCTCTTCCTCAGTGTTAGACAAGGTATTGGCAATTATGATAAGTAATCGCTCATCAGATTTAAGAAAGGCATACTTTAATGTAGTGGGTAAAGGTTTCAACTCAAGCACAGGAGGTTGCACAATAGAAGGAATCAATATATGAAGTTCAAGAGAGAAAAGATCACTCCCTCTTTCCTCCGACGTGGGGCTCGTTTCTTAGTGACCCGATGCTGCTGCGGCTTGGGCCAAACCTTCTTGCTTTTCTTCGATGAAGGATTTGTAGTGAGGTACAATGCCTTAAGCTATTTCCATATCAACATCAGTCTTCGTGATGTTTGAATCACCTGAAATATTAACAGAAAACCTTTCCCCAAGTTTAAGTGAATACAACTCAGAATCAAAGGAATTCTCTTGCAATTCAATTTCAGGTCATGCTTCATCAACAACAATATCAAGCATATTAACTCCTAAGAGCAAATAGTCCTCATGGGGGTGCTTTATAACCTCATATATATTAAAGCTTACCTATTGATCTCCTACCTCTATGGTGATTTTACCTTCCTTTATGCTAATCATGGTACTAGCAGTCCTTAAGAAGGGTCGACCGAGAATGAAGGAAGTATCCTGCACAACTTCAGAAATCATATCAAGCACAAAGAAATTAGCTAGAAAAACCAAACCCTTGACCTGGACCAAAATGTCTTTTATAATTCCCACTGGATGCCTAAATGATCTATCAGCCAGTTGTAACACTACAGATGTGGGCTTTAGACTCTTAACTCCTAATGATTGATAGACAGACTTAGGCATCACATTAATTGTTGCCCCCAGATCTAAAAAGACTCTTCTTATGGTAACTTTCTTGATTGTGCATGGAATGGTGAAAGATCTAAGGCCTTGACACTTTACAGGTATTTGTGGTTTAAATAGGGCTGACACATTCGAGCTCACTTGGACTCTCTCATTGGGCCTAAACTTACTCTCGTTTGAGCACAAGTCCTTAAGATATTTAGCATAGGCCGAAACTTTTTTCACTAAATCAAGCAAGGGAACATTGACTTCGACTTTTCCAAACAAATCAATTATATCTTTTTCATGCTTAATATCAATCATACGCTTACTCATCAAATATGAATTAGGAAAAGGAAGGTCTTGAAGATTTACCTCCTTTGAGCTTCATGCTTGCTTGATTCCCCATGCTTATGGGTTGGTGCTTTCTCCTTGGCACTCTCTGAAGTAGCTCCTTTTTTCTTTAATGCAAACTTTTTTTCGTTCAAAAGTGATTCTTCCTTAGAGCTCTCAGATTTCTTGTTGTTACTTGGTGGTAAAGGCAATTCTCCACCATCAACCTCTTCATCACATTCTTCTTCTTCCTAATGATTAAACCTCACTTGTTTCTCACTTCGGAGAGCAATTGCATTTAAGCTTTTTGGATTCATCACAGTATCACACTGGATATGTGCATTACTGACCCACAAGTATCACAACTAGGTGCAGTAAGATCCATAGAAGATGATGGGCGATGCACATTCACGTTCTTCAATTCTGCAATGATGAAAGACAATTGTGAAGTGATTCTATTCTCCAATGAGTCAACCTTAGACTCCAAACTCTCCATTCTTTTAGCTTGGGTTGTTGAAGCTCCTAACTCATGTACCCCTCTGGTATCTCTCACACTATACTGTTGATAATTTAGAGCCATCTTCTTGATCAATTCCCATGCCTTTGTAGTTATAAGATCAATTAAAGAACCTCCTGATGCCATATCCAACATACCTTTATCTTGACTTTCAGCCCATCGTAAAAGTACTGCACTAACTGCTCATCAGGTATCTGGTGATGGGGGCATCTGGACAATAAATCTTGGAAGCGATTCCAACAATCGTAAAGGGATTCATCGTAATCTTGCCGAGCTGAATAGATCTCCTTCCTCATCGATGAAGTTCTGGAAGCTAGAAAATACTTCTCTAAGAAATCTTTCCTCAAATTGGCCCAGATATGGTAGGCATTCGCCACATGCCTTGGGAGACTTATGTACCACTCCTCCCGTGCTTTTCCTTCTAGGGACAAATGAAAAACTTTCTATAGAACTTGATCTAGTGAAGCTAATACTGGTTTCATACTCTAACAGATCATAGACAAAGATTGCAAATGCATGTAGGGATCCTCTCCTACAAAGCCATGAAATTTAGGAAGAGAATTAATGAGTAATCCCTTAACTTAAAAATTAACATCAAAATTAGGACAAGCAACAATAAATAGGTCAAAATTCACATTAGAAGTTGTTGCTTCCCTAATGGTTCTCCGTCTATGATTCCCATTATTTTCTCCTACTCTCCCATGCTCCCCATTTCCTCCATTATCACCATTTCTAGGTTGGTTAGCATGAAAGTTAGGATTTTGCATAAAAGCTGGGTTCTCAGCCATGATCACTCTTTCTCTCGACTCACTCTCACTAGTTGGCTAACTCGACTCCTCTTCCACAACTACCTTACTTCTCTCTTGTTCTTTCCTCTCCTTTCTAATCTTCCTTAGGCATCTCTCAATTTCAGGTTGGAAAGGAACAAGTTTAGCTCTTCGGGGCATGCACAGAAACAATTCAAATGAAAGAAATTGTAACAAAATTTACTCACAAACACACAAAGTCAAATAAAAGGTGAGATGTGAAGGATGCGAGTGTATGGTGAGTAAAATTATGTATGAAAATGTGTATGTATGGAAGAATGCTAAGTATGAAAAATCCAATTGTGGAAGTATGCTTTTGTTTGTGTTTTCAAAATTTATGCTATGCAAAGAAAAATTAAAAACTTATACTATTGACAAGTATGAAATTAAACTATCCAAAATGAAATCTAGCAGAAAAGGTTCCTATCATCAACGATAAACAAAGATGACAACAACTAACCTAAAGAAAACCAATTGTTTGGTTCCCCAACAATGGCGCCATTTTGATCTACAGTTTGTCTTTGGGTTAGTCCCTTGGAAACTGAATCAAAAATTTAATTCCAAGGGTTGCAATATGGAGCGCAACCTCGAGTCGTCTCACTTAATCGGAATCTAGCGCAATGGATCTAAGCTAGCCTAATTATCAAGAAATGTAAACTAAAATGATTAAGAGGGGGTTTTGGATCTTTGATAAAACTAACTAAATTTAACTAATTGAAAGAAAAGTATATAAAAAGGTTTTTTTTGGATTTTTGGGAAAGGAAATTGAAAACTCAAACGATAATCAAATATGATAAGATCCTCTTGAAAACGAGCTTTGGCTATCATAGTTCAAACAAATCTTTTTGGGAGCAAAAATCACTAAGTTTTCAAATGATAAACCTAAAAAAAAAAACTCTTTAAATCCAAGGTTTTAATCAATGAACTCCATTTCTTAAAACCTTGTTGAATGCATCTTAGTGTGTGTTAATGGATAAGTTAATGCAAGTGGTCAATTGGGATCAAGCATCTTCTCAATATCAAACACAACTAGGTAGATAAAAGAGAATTAACACAATCACCAAAAAGACATATATGAGACTTTATATATTAAAGTTCCAAGTTCTATATAAAAAAATCCATAACACAATACATTGTTCAACACTTGATTAAACGATAATTAAGAAAATCTAACTACAAGGCATAAATCCTAACTCAGGAGTTCATAACAATGTAGTTAAACACAACAATGTAAAAACTACTCCCCTTTGAAGCCCATCGAACTCAAGCCATCGCTACATCTTCAAAAGGAAATGGTGCTTATCCAAGCATCACTTCGGGAGCGCTCACAACTATAAATACACAGATAGTATCCATGGCAGCAGCAATAGATGATGAAGGAGACGATGAAAAATGGACAGAAATGATGGATGAAGGTCGCAAGTGAAAGAGATAAGAGGTGAGTGTGTGGTCGACTCTCTGTGTAGAGTGTTGTCTGCCGTCTTTTCTAACCTAATTTAGTAGGTTTTATAAATATAGGGTTGATAGGTCGGGTCAAACAGTGAGAGATTTTTTCAATATGGTTTGGGTTTTCGACGGTTCGCCGTGGCAACAGATAAGTTCGCCGCATCATACTTTTCTCGAAAGGTTTTGCCTCTATACTGGATCCGTGGCCACGATGAAAGAATTAATCTTCGTCACGATGAACTTTTCCCGAAAGTTCAGCCTGGATTCTTCGTGCTTCACCGCAGCGACAGGTCTATTTTGCTGCGGCGAATGTCCTGTAGTGCCTTTGTTCTTGTTGACTTCACTTTTGCCCATCTTTCGACTCCCTTCTCCTTGAGGTTCCTACAATGACAATAGCAATTTGCGGTATCAATTGTTCTCAGAAAAATTAATACCAATTTGTAACAATTTTTACTAGCAAATTGCATAAAATAAAAGTACACACTTAAGGATTAATTTAGCATAAAATCAAGAATTAGGAGTCAAAAAGTATAGTAAAAGCTATGAAAGTGTCGCCAAATTATATAATAAACTTGGGCTCAATCAGTTAGACAAGAAGAAGAAGAGAATACCGAATCAACCGTGGCTGAGGAATTTCATCAAAAGTTTCAGCAAGGAGGAAACTATAGGAACCAACCACTGGCCCTCATGGATTTCATGAGATTGAGATTTAATGTGACCAATCAATGTATCGCTAGATCACCTATTTAAACACCTTTATTTGAAATAAAACCAGCCTTACTAAATATGTTGTATATAAATATGCCATTCTATGGACTGATCAATAAGGATCCTAACACATATGTAGTAAATTTCTTGAAAAATGTGACCCCTTTTGATATCGTGGAATGTTGGAAGATGCTGTTAGGATGAGGCTTTTCCCTTTCACTCTAAGGGATAAAGTAAAGGCATGGCATCATGCACTTAGTTCTACAAATGCCACAACTTGGGAACAATTGGTACATGCATTATTAGACAAGTACTTCCCCCTCACAAAGACTACCAAAATCATCAAGGAAATCACAAACTTCCAACAAGGTGATGGGGAGTCACTCTATGAGGCATGGGAAAGGTATAAAGACTTGCAAAAGAGGTGTCCTCATCACAATTTTCCAAAAGAATTTCTTTTGTAAACTTTTTATAATGGAGTGAACCCACCTACCTGAGGCACTATTGATGTAGCATTAGGAGGATCATTGATGAGGAAGACAGAGGATCGAGAGGAAGAGTTATTGGAAGAAATGGCTAGTAATAGTTGTCTTTAGACAATAGATAGGAGTAGAAAATCCATAACCCTTCGCGAGCAAAAAGGAGCCTTAATTGTTGACCTAATTACAAAAATGTAAGCTAAGATAGATAACTAAATAACATGAACAGCTCTTCTTCAACTCTTGTGAAAGCCATTCAGAAAAGTTGCTAACTATGTGGAAAAGATAGCCATGACACCATTAATTGTTTCTTAATGAAGGATAATGAAGCGAAACAAACTAATTTCATGGGAGCACAATTCGGTAGAGGAGGGAAGAACAACTCTTACTCCAACACATATAACCTTGGGTGGAAGAACTACCCAAACTTCTCTTGGTCGAATAATACAAGAGGTGAATTCTGACCTCAAAGGCCACCTGGTTTTTAACAGGAGAAGCCAAACTCGATGGAATCTAAGTTGGATAAGATTTTGGATAAGCTTGGAAGCCTAGATGATGCTCAAAACATTTTGGAAGGTAGATTCAAGCAAGTAACAAAGAATCATGCCTCTTTCCATAATTTGGAGGTTCAAATGAGCCAATTGGCAAGCTCTTTGTTTGCATGAAATGTGGGGAATCTCCCAAGCACTTTCGAAACCAAATCGAGGGAGTAACAAAGTGTGAAGGAACTTGAACAACCCATAAAGATAAGAGCTGGAAACCCTCCTCCTCTCAAGAAAGCCATGGACATGAGCGAATACCCTCTTGATGTTGCCCCTCCATCATATCCACCAAAAGTTCCATATCCTCACCTATTGCAAAAGAAAAAACCGGATGCACAATCTGCGAGATTTGTATAGAAATTAAAGACGTTGCAAATAAATTTTTCATTCATCAATGCTTTAGAACACATACCCATATATGCTAAGTTTTTTAAGGACATATTATCAAAGAAGCATACTTAGGAAGAAAACCAAACGGTAGCTTTGACTGACACTTGTAGTTCCATAGCTTTTGTGCCCAAAAAGTTATAAAAAGACCTAGGCTTTCATACTCGCAAGTGTACGAGATAGTTATAGCTGATAACCCAAGGCCGTCTCCCACGGAGGTGAAATTGGTCAACTTAAATTAAGTTTGAATTAAAAACAAATAGAAGCATTGCATTCCTAAACATTCTCTCTAGATTGTTCGGTGGAAGCTTTAAGGAAAATTATGAAATTAAATTAAAAAGTTGACGGAATCAATTGGGAGCAAAGACAAATAGATTAATCGAAGTGAAAAACTCTTGAGAATTAATTTCACTAATTTAATCTCCTATGCATGATTAAGGGAAAATGATTGGAATGTTGTCTTACTAAAACTAATAGTTAGGTTCTAAATCGATTCGAATAAAGAACTAGTCTAACATTTGTATTAAACAAGTTACTATCCGAATTAATAATGAAAACAGAACTACCAATTACCATTTAAGTTAATATATTTCTAGTTCTTACCCTAAGTGTCCATGGTTTCTCAATTTGTATTAAACTTAATCTCTCGAATCTTTATTTAACACCAAAATGATGCAAAATTTAGTCATCCTATTACATCCATTTAGTTCAGAAACCACAACAATAAATAAGACAACATATCCATAACCCAATCATGCATATTTAAATAAACAGCTACATTAATTCTTAAGAAAAGAGAACGGCCTATCACGGATATCACCACATTCATCATCATTAAACACTGTAATCGTATGTTAATTTCAAAAAAAGTATTAAAACTATAATAATATAGTGAATACTAAATGGATTATCAAAATAAACAAATAGCAGTCTGCTAAACTAATATGAGTATAGGTCAGTTAATAACAAATAGTAAAATGAAAGAAACAAAGCAACAAATGAGAAATAGAATAGGCAAACAAATCATCGGATGAAGAGTTGTGGAGATCTCTAATCCCTCTTAAGCTTCCAGCTTTGACTCTTGCCTTCTGCTTCAACTTCTTCCTTAGACGAATGTTTGCTCAAGTTAAATGGGATTCAGGTTCAGCTCTCACTTTCGGCCTCTCCTAAGCTTCCACCTCTCTGCTATTTTGCTCTTCATTCTGACTCACTCTATTTTCTTTCTCTGTTTCTCTCTTCTATTTATCTTCTTCTTCTCTGTCTCTCCATGCCTCCCCTTTTTGTGTCTCTGTGTGTGTGAATGAATGAAAAATAGTGAATGAAGGATGATTCTTTCTCAGCCACCACCCTTTCTTCCTTTTTATTCCACTATCTTTAGGTTTAGTGTTATGTGCCTTAATGTTGTGAGCTGCCACGTATTAAATCATTAAAACTTCTTACGGGCATGCATGTGGAGTCACGGGTGTGACTCCCTTGTCACCCCTATGTATTAACCATGCACGGTGGTGACATAAAATCACCACATTGCACAGTGGTGACTTGGTGTTTTTATGCAAAATTCACAAAATAACTCAATTAGCATTCATGCAATAGTCACACCATTTTGACTCAATTAATCTCACCTTTAGATCAAAACACAAAGATTTGTAACCAAAATCAAGATATGAAGGCAATTAAAAGTAATAGAAATTTGACACAACAATTCCCCCTCACTTAAACTATTATTGTCTTGAAACATGATAAAGATCACTATACTGTAGAAGAACAAACAACAAAAACAATAACTTTTCCTAAATAATAGTCAAAGATATCAACGATCATTCCAATAAACACAATCTAAGAACATGAAACTCATAATACTCCATGAACAAGCAATTCTTCACATATTTAGCCAAAATCAACAAGCGCTTCAATTTAAAGAACCATTAACGTATGGTAGACACTCACTCCACTCCCCATCCTCTCTAGCATTCAAGGTAGTAAATATTCACTCATCATTCTTTTAATGCAAGGTATCTACCATAGGCCTGTAATCCAATCTCCACCACTCATATCAAACACAAGCATCAATTCGAAGGTCTTTATTTCATTTGTAATGGGGCCAGGCTAAGGTTAAGAAAAAAAAAGGAAAATTGTAGTTTAAAACTACAGAGCTAATTGAGCATTCAAAGTAATTTAGAAAATTGACAAATAAAACACTCAATTCTTTCTTCTTACGTAATAAAGTTAGCACTCCCCATTTTTAAGTCTCTTCTCTTCTTTCATTTTCTGGTCGTCTTCTCTTTCCTTTGTTTCTTTTAAATTCTTTTTTTCTTTTCCTTTTTTTGTTTCTTTTCAATTCAATTTTCTTTTCCATTGTTCTTTTTTCTATTTTTTCTACTTTTTATTATTTATTTATTCGTTTTAAACAAGGAAATTAAGGGAAGAAAAATATAAACAAGAGAAATTACTACAACCATACCCATCCCTAACTCAAAAGCCAACTATAAGCTGTGATTCCCCTGCACTTATTCCCTAAACCGGATTATACCTTTTCAAATGCTCAACTTGCCCTTATGGTAGGTGTAATGAAGCAGATAAACAATCAAGGTCAAGGCTCATATTTTTTGTTTAAAGAAAGAAACTAATTCATTTAAGCTCAAGGGGGGCTCAAAAGGGTGACATTATGGTGGGTTTTTAAGCTAGCAAGGTAAATCCTAATTGCCTTCATCACTTCAATTTTTGCATAAGGTTATGTTATCTTAACTAGTATTTGCAAGCAAGTTTTAGAGTTCCTTAATCATGAAAGTCTCTCAACAAAGAATACTTGAAATTGGTGTTTAATAATTCAAAAAGGCTCAAATTCTTACCAAATGAAAAGTGTCATTCATCTATCACAACAAGTTAATGTCCTTTTAACCAAAATCTAAGTTAATCAGTCTAAGCATACAAGTATACTCATTCACTTATATTATGTATTTCTAATGTTGATTGAGTTCATTTAATGATCATACATCTCCAAATAATAAATGGGAAAACAAACACACAATACACAATCAATACTCCCCAACTCACACTTAAACATCACATTATTCATAATGTGACACACAAAAAAGTAAAAGAGGAGTCTAAGACAAAAAAACATGAATGAGGACAAACATTAAAGACTAAATGAAATTAAACTGCATGTAGTACGGACAATAAAAAGAATAAGGAAAGAAATACAATACGAAAGTGTGGTGGTAGTTGCATCGATGCAGTGTAAAGCATGGCGTTCGAAATTGAGGAGTGGAGACAGCTGTGAGGAAGACAAACATAAGATATTTAAAAGAAGGCCTGTACACTAAATTAAGTCGAGTTTCACCAAAAGAAATAACAAACAACTAAATTGCAAGACAAATCAGAAATGATATGAGTTGCCTCCCATTTAGCACTTCTTTCATGTCTTTTACCTGAACACCTCAACCATTATGCTAAAGGTAGATTCTACAAAGGGATCGATTGCCCTGTTGCCTTCTCTTCACAGGTCTTCTTCTCCAAAAATTTTCTAACCTCTCTCATAGTTGAATCATCTAGCAATTTATATCACTTATCAATCTCCCTCACTAAGCTCAACTTCTTTTCTTCTTCTTCCTGCAACACAAAATCAAAGTCTACAGGATTAAACTGATCAATATGAGAGCATTTTTCATAAATAGTTATTGTAGGAATAGGTTCAACATTAAAGATTGAGAATTCTACTGTTTCTCCTAAAACAGTCATGCTCAGCTTTTTATTCTTCATGTCAATCAAGGTACTAGAAGTGGCCATAAATGGCCTCCCTAGGAGTATGGTGTGCTCCTTCCCTTGTTGTTTAACCTCCCTCATGTTTAAGACCACAAAGTCTACAAGAACAATCAATCTGCTAACCTTCACTAACACATCTACCATTATTCCTTTCGGATAACAGATTGACCTATCAGCTAATTGTAGTCATATATTGGTTGGTTTTAATTGTCCTATATCCAGTTTCTTATAAATAAGTCCCTAGATCCTTCAATTTGGGGGTAACTAATACTGTAGCACTGCACTTGCAACCTCTGAAACTATCACCTTCTCATTTGGCTCGAACTTTTATTTCTTGGTGCCTAATTCCTTGAAGAACTTCACATAAGCTAGAATGTTTCTGATCACATCTAACAATGGCAGGTTAATATTAACTTTTTGAAAATATATTATAAACATAAGAAATTGGTTATCTTGTTTCGATTCCTTAAGGCAACTCAGATATGGGCTCGGTGATCTATAAGGATTAGTCGCCATATGCAATCTTAGTCCTTTATTGCAGTCAGTTGCATGCCTAGTTTTTCATCCTTTTGAACCTGACTTGAAAAGCTATCATGCTCCTTACTTCCTCCATTCTGCTTACTTTCTTCATTAGCGAGGCTCTCCTCATCTTGATTACCTGCACTAGAAAGATGAGAAGGGATCTTAACATGCTTATCAATTACCTTACTGCTTCTCATAATAGTGACTGCTTGTGCTTGCTCGGGTTGACTGGGTGACTTCCCTTTTTGATTATTATGCAATTGAGTTGCGCGTTGCCCTACTTGGATCTTAATCCTCTTCAAAAATGCCTCCAAATAATCGAACCTCTTGTTACTAATTTCTTGATTTTGAGTTATGACCCGAATAAACGCATTCAAGCTTTCCTCTAAGGAACGCTTACTTGGTGGGTTTTGAAGTGAGGATTGCCCTTGGTAATAATTCAGCCACTGAAAATTTTGGTATTATTGTTGGGGCTATACTGGTGGATTATTGGTCTTCCATGAAAAATTGGGGTGGCTTCTCCAACCAGGGTTATAGGTGTTTGAGTATGGATCATTTCGCTCCCTTAGTTGAAAACTGAGTGAGTTCATTTATTCCTCCCCATCTGCAAAAGGCTCATAAGAACATGAACAAATGTTAGCTCCATGACCACAAGTTCCACATATACCACATACCTCTTATTTTGGAACATTTCAAGGTAGCTTTGTAGTTAGCATCTTCACATGCCTCTTCAACTTAATTAACTACATAGCCCATTCTTGATTCGAGCTCACTTCATGAACTCCAGCTCTTCATATTCTTACGCTCTTTTGTTGAGAATTGTCCCCCAACATTTCGAAGATTTCATATGTTTCTTTAGCCATCTTCTCTCCCACAGTTCCTCCTGCTACATTGTCAATCATATACTGACATTGTTGTGTCAATCTATCATAAAAGAACTTGTTCTATATGTGGAGTGGAAAATGATGGTGTGGACATTGAATGACCAGGAGTTTGAAGCATTCCCAATCCTCATGGAATGATTCTCCCTCCACCTGAGTGAATATCTATCTTTGTTCGCAACTTAGAAGTCTTATGGTTGGAATAAAACTTTCCCATGAACTTGTTATACACCTTTTCCCATGTAGCCAATGAACCGGATGGAAGGGTCATCAGCCATGCTTTGGCCCGATCCTTCGTTATGTATATAAAGCACTTCATCTTGAGTTGATCTTAATTTAGGCCATCCAAGAGAAACGCCTGGAGAGTGGTATAGAATTCCCGAATGATGTTTAAAGGGTCTTCATTGGGAACCTATAGAAAGAGGGCAATATATTGTAGTGGATACTCTTAAACTCATAGTTTCTCGCTGTCTCTCCCAGAGGAATGCATGAAGTAGCAGTACCAAACACCAGTCTGGCATACCCCTTCACTATTGTCTGCCTTTCACCCATCTCTTGATCTTCTAGTTTGAACCCCTCAAGATTGTCTTCAAAGTCCCTTAGAAGTTCTCTTATCCAATGTACGTTGTCAATAAAGGGAGCAAGTTCACCTTCCTGAGACCTCCTTCATCGCATAAACCAAATAAAAATAACAGTGAATTAATAAGAAAATTACTAAACAAACTCAATGAAATAACATGACGAAATGTATGCATAAAGATATAAAACAATCGACGAAACAATCAAAATCACTTTAGCAAAAAAAAACAATCAACATTAATTCAAGTTCAAAACACTAAATATCTCCCTGGCAACAGTGCCAAAAACTTATGCCTAAAAAATTCTAAGAAGACCTAGGCTATCATACTTACAAGTATACGAGATAGTTGTAGCTGATAACTCAGGGTCATCTCTTACGGAGGTGAAATTGGTCAACTTATATTATATGTATTCCTAAACATTCTATCTTGATTGTTGAGTCAAAAATTTTAAGGAAAATTACAAAATTAAATTGAAAAGTTGACGGAATCAATTGGGAGCAAAAGCAAGGAGATTAATAGAAGTGGAAAAACTCTTGAGAATTAATATCACTAATTTACTCTCCTCTTTATAATTAAGGGAAAATGATTGGATTGTTATCTTACTAAAATTAATAGTTAGGTTCTAAATCTATTCGAATAAAGAACTAGTCTAACTTTCGTATTCAATAAGTTATTATCCGAATTAATAATTAAAACTCGACTACCAATTACCACTTAAGTTAATATATTTCTAGTTCTTAACCTAAATGTCCATCTTTTTTTGATCTGTATTAAACTTCATCTCTCGAATCTTCATTTTACACTATAATGATGCAAAGTTTGGCCACCCATTCAGTTCAGAAATCACAACAATAAATAAGACAACATATTTATAACCCAATCATGCATATTCAAATAAATAGCTACATTAATTCTCAAGAAAAGAGATTAGCTCATCACACGGATATCACCACATTCATCATCATTAAACACTTTAATCGTATGTTACTGTCAATAAAAGTATTAAAATAATAATAAAACAATGAATAATGAATGGATTATTAAAAGAAATAACTAACAGTCGACTAAACTAATAAGGGTATAAGTTAGTTAATAATAGACAGTGAAATGAAAGAAACACAACAACAAATAAGAAATATAATAAGCAAGCAAATCATCGGATGAAGAGTTGTGGAGATCTCCAGTCCCTTTCAAGCTTCCAATTATGACTCTCGCCTTCTGCTTCAGCATCTTCCCTAGAAGAATGTTTTCTCAAGTTGAATGGGATTCAGGTCCAGCTCTCACTTTCGACCTCTCCCAAGCTTCCACCTCTTTACTGTTTTGCTCTTTGTCTCAACTCACTCTGATTTCTTTCTTTATTTCTCTCTTCTTTTTATCTTGTTCTTCTCTATCTATCCGTGCCTCCCCTATTTGTGTCTCTATGTGTGTGAATAAATGAAAACAGTGAATGAAGGATGATTCTTCCTTTGCTGCCACCCTCTCTTCCTTTTTATTCGACTCTCTTTAGGTTTAGGGTTACGTGGCTTAACTTTGTGAGTTTCCACGTATTAAATCATTAAAATTTCTCATGGGCATGCATAGGGGTGACACACCCCTTTTTCACACCCGTGTATTAAAGGGAATCATGAGTTTAACTCCCTTTATAACCAAAAATTAAGATATGAAGGCAATTAAAAGCAATAGAAATTAGACAGAACAATAGTCACTAGCTAGATGCCATCCAATTTGAAAGATCCAGGAAGCTTTACAATACCCTGTGTGGTTAGTGAATTTGAATTCACAAAGTTCCTCTGTGATTTAGGAGCAAGTATCAATCTTATGCTTTTGTTGATATTTAAGAAATTGGAGATGGGTGAGGTCAAGCTAGCTTCAATGCTAATTTAGTTTGCAAATCAATCTATTAAAAGATCGTTTGGAGTGGTGGAAAATGTTCTGACGCAAGTAGACAAGTTCATTAATCCTGTAGACTTTATGGTTGTTGATTTTGAAGAGGATAAGACCTTTTAATTGATTCTTGGACGACCTTTCATGAACATAGGAAAATCATTAATTGATGTTCATGAAGGAAAACTAACACTTCAATTGGTGAAGACCAAGTTGAATTTAATATGAACAAGGCTTTAAAGAATCCGAAGGAAAGCAGAGCAAGTATGAAAATTGACATTATGGATGAAGGTATGCAAGAACAAGTAGAGAGTTGTGTTGTAGAGGTAAAATCAATAGAAGTGGAGACAGATAATGAAACTAAGAAGGTAAACAAGGTTGATTCTGAAGGGGAGGATGAGAAGGAGCAGTCAGGTGCTCAAACTCATCAAGACATATTAGTCTGAACTGAAGCACCCATACCACCCTCCACAGAGAAACCACCCACTTTAGAGCTTAAACCTTTGCCTACCTATGTCAAGTATACCTTCTTAGGTGAATGTCAAACTTTACCCATCATCATTTCTAGCTAACTAGATGGGAAATAAGAGAGTAGGGTGGTAGCTATTGTTAGGAAGCGGATGAAAGCCACAGTATGGAAAATATTCGATATTCGAGGTATAAGCCTAAATGTTTATATGCATCGAATAAACCTCAAAGAAGGATGTAGAGCGGTGAAGGAATGTCAATGTAGGTTGAACCCTCATATGAAAGAAGTGGTTAAGAAAGAAGTAGTAAAACCCTTAGATGTGGAGATAATTTATCTCATATCCGATGGTGAATGGGTCAACCTAGTATAGTGTGGAAAAAAGAAAGGTGGAAGGACTATAATGAAGAGTGAAAACGGAGAACTAAATTCAACAAGAATAGTCACAGGATGGAAAGTGTGCATAGATTATCGTAAACTAAATAAGGTGACTAAAAAAGACCATTTCCCTCTCCCATTCATAGATCAAATGATAGAAAGAGTTGCTAGTCATTCCTTCTACTACTTCTTGGATGGTGATTGAACCCAAGTTTTCTATATTTTGAGGTGACAATTTCATACTTTTTGTTATACTTTTCGGCCCTTATTATGAAATATTGTGCTTATTTTAGTTTATGAGTGCTTGCTTTTAATTATTGTAGTTTGAAGGTAAAATTGTCACAAATAGCTAGTAATTTCACTAAATTGATTTTTAGAACAATTGATACTGTAAACTACTATTTTTCATTGTAGGACCTTCAAGAAGTAGAGCCAAAAGTGAAGACCAAGAACACAAGTCAACGAGGCAATAGGCAAAGTTCACCACGGCTAAACCAGAGAATTCAAGTAGAAACCTTTTGGGAAGAATTCACCATGCCGAAGACCTGACATTGTTGCGGTGAAATCACAAGAATTCCAACAAAAACTTTATTTAAAAGTTCACGGCGGCGGAAGCAATTGAACCAACGCCAGACCCAAACCATTTTCGAAAAATTTACTAACTATACACGCCAGACCCGACAACCCATTTTGAAGAAAACCTATTTTTAAATAAGTTACAAAAGACAGCAGGGATGGAGCCGACAAATGAACATCACCGTATCATCTATCATTGTTAGCCCTAGAAATTTTTTTATTATTAAATATGATTTAAAGTAATTTTGGGGTATTGCTAGATTAATTTATGCTTAAATTAATTAGCATACTAATGTGAGTAAGATAATATGATGTAGGTAATTTGAATTAAGTGTTAGGGTGGTAAGTATGTATAAGGGGCATTGTTGGAAGATCACTTAAGTTGTAAA
>JAOSBP010173226.1:0-15925 GCA_027563825.1 Erythroxylum mucronatum
TTTGTTCACGGAACCCTCTAGCCATTGAAATGTGCATTGCATTTGATGTTCTAAGTTGCCTTGAAATGAATTACATTTAATGTGTGAAGATGATTTGAAATTTGAGTTGTCAATTGCTTTGTGAATGTTGGATTCTCATTGTTATATACTTATGCCTATACATGCTTGTATGTATATGTATTTGGTTGATTGTGTGGCTCAATGCCATTAGCTATAAATGGTTTAGCCACTGAGTTGTATAGCTCAACCCACGATTTTCCTCCTCAGGTGCAGACTAAGAAAAGTGACGACCCTTGCAAGGCATTGGACACTCCAAGAGAGCTTTATAGGCATATTGGCTAGCTTTATAGGCATATCAAACATGAGCATCTTTTGTATTTTGGATTAAGTTGATGTATGTGCTGATATGTAAGTAAAGCTTGTTCAAACATTATTTTGTTGTCAAATGAGAATGGAAAATTGAGAAGTTTTTCTTGTATGGTTATGTTTCTTTTGAGTTGAATATGATGCATGTGCTTACCTTTGGTTGGGATTGCCTGTTGTTGTTAACGATAGAAGAACATGTGGAATTTGGGAAGAATGTATGTGATGAATCCTTCGAGTAGAGATTCAATGTTGTTTGATGTTGTTGAATGGATTTTGAGTGGTTTTTGTGGTGTTGAAAAAGGGTTTGAGGTAAGGGAATGTTAGGAGGGATTTAGGAGCTTTGGAAGAGGGCTTGGGGGTGAGAAATTGATGTCTCCCGAATGGTACACGGTCAGCCCGTGTAAATTTACACGGGCCATGTAAATCCAGGCCAGGAGCACC
Source organism: Erythroxylum mucronatum (assembly GCA_027563825.1). Classification (NCBI taxonomy): domain Eukaryota; kingdom Viridiplantae; phylum Streptophyta; class Magnoliopsida; order Malpighiales; family Erythroxylaceae; genus Erythroxylum; species Erythroxylum mucronatum. The sequence continues at coordinate 808 of JAOSBP010173226.1, forward strand.
ATTTCCAGCCGCAGCTCACACGGGCAGACGGTGTGATTTTACACGGTCTGTGTATTTTGACCCCCTTAATGTCCGAATTTAAATTTTTGGTCTTCATGAAAGTTGTAGCCCTAGATGTCTTCTTTCCAACCGTCTAAAAACTAAGTCAATCCGACATCTAGAACGAAAGTTATGGCGTTTTTACCAAAGTATGTTCAATAGGAAATCAGGTTATGAACACGTTGCATTAGTTGGGCCATAACTCCTTTGTCCGACCTCCGATTGAGGCGATTCTTGTGGTATTAGCTTTCTAACATATTTTCCTACCTTCCCTTAAAATTTCATGGTCATTGGTTTCGAATTCAAGAAGCTTGATTTATTGAAAGTGAGTGGTCGGGTTGGAGAGCTTAATCAGGTTATGAACCTACTTTGGAATTTTAAGCATATCTTGAGCTATAGAGCTCCGATTGAGGTGATTCTTAGTTCTACATAAATTAGAGACCGAGAGCTACCATTTTCAAGAGTTAATTGAAATTTTTGTGATCTTTGTTTTGTGGGCTCGCCTTTGGGGCTTGAGATGTTAGATAGTGAGGGCTTGTCTTTGAGGGTTAAAGAGTTTAGGAACCCGCTTATATTTATGTGCTTCGATTCTGAATCGATAGTTGGGCTTCGAAAACGGGGCCCAACAATAAAATGTATCTCATTTTAATTATAAAATCCTCTAAAAGTGTCCAAATCATATTTATAATGCTATAAAAAAAGTTCTTAAATATAAATCCTATTTAGTTTATATCAATAGACCTTTTGTTTCCCTTATTAATATAAACATAATATGCTCCATGTCTTGAACACAGCCTAACATTTTACCTTATAAATTCATTGCTCAATTGTAATTTAATGCAATAAAATAATGTCTACAAAAGATTTTATTCACTTATCTTAACAATTTCCTCTATAATCAACACTCCTTATTGCAAATTCTAGTGAATTCCAACTTCCTCAGTCTAATTCCCCCTTATTTTTACTCACCAATCGAAAAGGATTTAAGATTAGGTGTGTTATTCTTAAAGATATCTTGATTATACAAAATTAGGGGTATTGTTGGTGTTTTGGATAACTTTTTCATATGTTTTTATCCTTATTTATGTAAATTCCATGTATTTCTTTCCCCTAAAATTTACTTTCAATTTTATCATTAATTATGGATTGGTTAAAGAGAATGGTTGGGACTTATGGTTTGAACTTAAAAAGTATCAACTTTGTTAAAATTTTGGAGACTATTATGGTTATGATAGGATGAATTATAGCTTGAATTCATGTTTTAATTATATATGAATAGCGCAATATTTTTGCAAGCCCTAGCATTTATTTACTTGCGTGTAAGGTTGTTACATTCTTAAGGATAATATCATCAATGAATTGATATTAAGTTGTATTAAATTAAATGTACTCTTAGAAATTAGGTAGCTGCATTTCATTTTATTATTCTTATTTGGCAAGAAATAACTCTCCCCCTATCTTAACATGTACCTAATTTATGGGTTTAATAAATGATTGATGTTTGGATTTTGAGGAAATTTGATGCAAGATATTAATTGTTTTGGTATTCAAAATGAAGACATAAAAAAAGTATAGTTTTGTTCATGTATCAATAAATGGGAAAAATGATATAATAAAAAATTAATGCATTTTTAGAGGATCATATGGTTTATTAATAATTTCATGAAGGGGAATTTTAACATTTACATGGTTTCTATAACCTAATTTGATATATACATGATATCTAATATTGTATCTTAGTCATTTTACATTACCAACTTTTACTAATATAAGATTATATCTAACATAATTAGGAGCAAGTTTGATATTTTTTAGGTTATTTTATTATTACTCGACGAGCAACACCCGTACGCTATTGTAGGTGAGATAGGAATCTTAGTTTGCAGAGGGCTCCTCAATAGAGATTCCATCACCTATATCAATTATAAAGGAACTGTTGGCACCTACTCCTCCATTTTACAACTGAGATTCAGCTAAAGTAATACAAACTTTTTTGAAAAAAAGAAGTTTGAGCCAAGACTAAGGAGTATTAAGGTAGCCAGACTTGGAGGATCATAGAGTTTGATGGGTGATAATCACTAAATTATTCAATTTTTTAGCTTTATATTTAGTGCATTTCACTTATTTATTTGAGTACTTTTATTGTTTTTGGTCTTTAATTAGTTTATAGTATGATTTTAGGTTCTAATTCACTTATTTGGAGTAGAAGGAATGAATTGGAATAAGTTTAGGGTGATTTGGAGCTATTTTGAACAGATTATGAAGATGCTAGAAAAGTATATAGGAACCAATATGCTCATATTATTGTCAATAAGCCTATATTAAACATAATATGCCCACTTTGACATAGTTCATACAAAATAAGTGGTCTTTAAGCTTTAAAGAGTTACACAACATTAACATTCTCATATCGATTTTGTGTTCACATTTTGACCTCAAGTTCATTCTAGATTTGAGGGTTCATTCTTTTTATTCAAAATAATGCTTTTTATGATAATGATTGTATAACACTTTTAAACTATATAAGGAAAAATTAAGAGGAAAAGTAAAGATGAGTCTAGAGAAACATAAGGAGAAACCTTAGATAAACACAAAGGATGAGAAATCACTAAGGAAACTCCTTTGGAGTGGATTTTCATCAATCTAAAGTGAATTTTTTTTGGATATTTTAAAGATTTCAATCATGTTATCCTTGATTTTATCTTTTTTCTTCAGTTTTGATGTTTTTTTAGTATCATCTAAATTATTTTTCCATTTAGATTAGAAAAACCTAAATTTATCCAAATTAATTCTTTAGTTTTATTGAGATTCAATTATGTGTTCTTGATTATTCTTGAATTAATATTGCTAGCATGTTGAAAAAAATCTAATGTATGAATAGATCTAGCAAAATTAAAAGGATTTGTATGCAAAGCTAGAGATAGATCGACTTAAATCTTTTGAAGTAGGGTCAAAACAAATGGTGAAATTCATAAATCTATTAATGTGATTCTAGGTGTTTTAAATAGAAGATATTTTAATTAATCAACCTAGAATTAAGTGCTAATAGTCTTTTTTGTAATTTTAATGAATTTGTATTAACTATAGTGAAACTATTACAACATTACAATGTAATCAAATAGAAACCATATAGTTAGCTTATAAAACAAGTTACAAAAGGAAGAAAAGAGTGAAAGGAAGAGGGACTATAAAGGCTATAAAAATCAGATCATGTCACAAATGCCACTTTTTTCGGATATCTAATGTGAGGTGGTGTTCCATTCTTTTGGCAATGATCACTGCACAAATCAAATTTATACATTGATCCATAGCTAAATATTTATCTTTAGCTACACCCCTATAAAGTATTGAGAAAGATATTAGCATAATTGAGGAAATTTCGCAGTCCAATAAACTTTAAATTAAATTGATTAGTTAAATCATGATTGTATAAGAAGTCCTTAGGGGGATTCAAACTACATGAGGCCAAGTTGTTAGACATAAATGCTTGTTGGACTAGCTTTTATCTTAAGTTTTGAATGGTAATTTTGACAAGGATGAAAGACTTAGAATATACTTCAGCTTTGAACTTGTCTTTGGTTATGTAAATCAAAGGAGTCTTAAGTTGTACTTTAGAAGATCCTAAGAAGGCCTTAGTAAGAGTATATCAATGGCACTATAGATCTTGTATTGGCTAGCCATTTTCTAATGGTTGTTAAGTGTACATTTCACTAATTCACTTTAAATTAATGTTATTACTTACCTTCCAAAAAAAGGAGTTATTACTAGTACACATAGTCCTTATAGGATCAACCTATACTCGGCAGTATTAGCTACAACTACATTGTGCGCTTACGTTTAGAAAACATAAGTTAATATCTTTAAATTTTCGGCATTATTACAAAGGACTAAGATATTAGGAAACCTTAATTTCTATTAATCTATCCATTCTTTCATATTTGCTTTTCTTTTCTTTTTATTTTTAATTTATTTATTTTTCTTTAAGGCTTTCTTTCTTGATTTTATGTGTGTTGCTTATTTTTAGGATTTGGGTACTCATTTTCATAGCTTAGAATAAGAGGCATAGTGATGTGTATTTAGAAGCTCAATAAACATCTATGGCATTTTGTTGCAATTATAAGAGTAACCACGTAAATCATGAATTTTAGGGACCAAAATATATATAGGGACATCTAATCTATATGGAGAACTGGCCTTAAGACTCCCTATATGGGAATACTTATGATCTAGAGTGGAGTAGTTATTACGACTTTGTAAGGAACAATCACACTTCACTTAGATTTTTGTAAAAATAGTAGCAAAAGGAGCATCAACATCTCGAGGATCTCCTTATGAAATTTATTGCTAAAACTATAAAGCCTAGTATTTTATTTTGATACACCAAACCAAATTTGAGAAAATACATTAATACAGAGAAAATACATGAATACAACAACTTTGAGGAGTGGAGAGGAGCTAAAGGTTGAAGAAAAAGAGGAAAAATTTATTTAAGAAGAGAAGAAAAAGGACAGAGGAAGATGAAAAGGAGGAGGCAAATAAGGAGGCTACAAAGGAATTATCGATAGTCATCTTAAGTATAATGGGCTTCAACATCCCATATAATTAATTGTCAGAGTCAAACAAAGATTTAAGGGGTTTCATTATCACTTGCTATATTGACATTTTATTACTAAAAAGGTGATTAGAATTCCTTATTATATTGTAATATATGGAATATTTGTAGGCTAATAAATACTTATAAGAGAAAAGGGGTGTGAGCAAGCTGTTGATTATAGACCTATGTTGAAGAAAGACTTGTTAAGAAGTCTAGCTACAAAACTCATAAAGAAGTGCTTATTGGGAAGCAATTACATGCTTTTATTTTTATTGAGTAGTTTTATGATTTCCATTTTTAGATTTCTTTTCATAATTGTAGTCTTATGGTTATAATTTTTTTTACTTAAGATTTAATGAAGTTCCACAGGCTATGAATGTAATATCACCCCTATGCATTAAGGGTAAAGAAGATTTCTCCGAAACTAGATGGATGTTGATGACATTGGATAAAGATAAAAATCTTTTACTATTAGGGGAGTACCAATTATCCTTACCTCATACCATTATTTTTCATTGTTTTACATGTTTTGTGCATTGAGAATAATGTAAAACTTAAGTGTGGGGGAGGTACTTAACAGTCAAGCTTGTCATATTTGTTATATTAGCTTAATAATGAATAATTTAGGAATTCTTTTAAAAGAATTTTGATCAAGATGATTCATCGTGAGTTTGGTTGTGAATGTGATTTCATATGTTTCACCAAATAGTTATGAGTTTTGATGATGAAATTGATTTTAATTTAGTTCATTAATTTTTAGAATGGATATTTGATTTACATTATGATAATTTTTACATACATTAACTATGAATTTCTTTTGTGTATTTTCATAACCTTTTACATGAAAAATAAAAAGAAAAAATATAGTAGTACGTGAATAAATAAGCATAAATAATTTCACTTCACTATCTTTGTACTAATAAAAAGGTCGTTGTCAAAGAGTAGTGCTAGTAGTTATTTAACATAGTGCCCTAGTTGAGTAATTTAGAGTATTCATTATAAAGTGCTTAGTCGTGTTAAAAGGCTAGGTGACTTTTCAAATAAGCTTCTAAATGATCTTATTTTAATTAAAATTATTTTTTTAATAAAGGATTTGAAAATGTATAAAAGTTTTAACATTTTTCTCATATATGTTCACTATATGCATTACATGGAATGGTGTGAATTAAGTTAAAATTTGAAGAATTATGGAGTTAATTAGATTGATTTATAATTTAATGCAAGTAGTTGAGTGCTTAACAATTCAACAAAGATTGCAACTAAATGAATAATGGAAAATATTGATAGATATCTTTGATGTGTTTAATTCTTTCCTAAAGTTGTTTCTTATTAAGACTAATTTGCTTGAGGATAAGTAAAAGCTTAAGTGTGGGGGAGTTTGATAAGTACTTAATTGTTCGTATTAACTACTTATTTAAACGTTTTTATTGTTTTTGGTACTTAATTCATTATGTTTTTAGGTTTTAATTCAGTTATTTGGAACAAAAAGAAAAACTTGGGACAAGTTTGGGGAGATTTGGAGCTATTTTGACAAAATTATGAAATTGTTAGAGAAGTACATGACACTAAAGAGTTAATGACTACATGCCCATACTGACATGCTGCATGAAAATAATTGGATTTAAAGATCCAAAGAGTTACGTTGTCATCAACATACCTATCTTAGGGATCAATAAACTCGTTTTGATTCTCATACTCATATTTTAAGCTTCCAAATTTGTGGGTTTTATTCTTTTTATTCAATATGGCAACCAAACTGCCCATATTGATGCTTGTGTACCATCTAGAATGCTAATTTTTGAACTATAAAAAGGGAAAAATTAAGAAAATAAATGAAGAGGAGGCTCTGGACATAAGGAGAAACCTTAGATTGAATAAAGGATAAGAAACAACTAAGGAACCCTTTGAGAGTAGCTTTTCATCAATCTAAAGTGAAGTTTTTAGAGATTTCAAATATGTCATCCTTGATTTTCATCTTTTTCTTTATTTTTGATATTTTTCTAATAGTATAAGTTTCTTTTGTATCTAGATTTGATGAACCATAGTAATGATTTTATCTTAGCTTAAATAATTTTTTAGATTCACTGAAATTCAATTATATTTTTTAATTATTCTTTAATTAATGTTAATGACATGTTGATTCATGTATTATTTTATACAATTGAAGTATAGAAATCCAAAGTATGAATAGATTTAACATAACTAAAAGGAGTTGTATGCAAACCTAGAGATAGGATAACATAAATTTTCCAGATTCTAAGGGTTTTAATTAGAAAAAGATTCCAATTAATCAACTTAAAATTAGGTGTTAATAATCTTAAGAAAGATATTACCATAATAAAAGAATTTCCATGGTTCAATGAACTTTAGGTTAAATTGTTTAGTAAAATCATAATTGCATAAGAATTCTTAAGGGGAAATCAAAATTTGAGTACCATTAATTATTTATTGGTTGATTTTTCATTCTTTTGTCATTCCAGTTTAATTGATTGTGTTAACTTGCTTATGGTTTATTTTCTTTTATTTTAAATATGATTTATCGATATCACCTTGATTGTTGATTAGATAATAGGAAAAGAGTTATTACTAGTACTTATAATCCTCATGGTATCAATATGTACTCACTAGTGCTAACCATAAATACATCATACACTTGAAGTAAAAACGCATAAATTCACCTTATTAAGGGGTATTTGACATTTAAGAACTAGTCTATTAGAGAAGACATTGGAATTTATGCCTATGGTATAAATGGATAAAATCAAGACTTCTTGGGATGATAATTCAATGATTTAGTTTCGGCTAGGAGGCATGCTTCATCACTTTAGTTATAATTTGTGTGATGTTCACACCAGACTATATTATGGGGATCAAGTTTCCACCATAAGTCCCAGTAGGATTTAGCTTGATTGAGACTACTTGAAGGTCTATAACACCAATTATTAACATCTTGTAGCCTTGGTGTAGCCTTATCAACTAACAAGGCCCAAAGCTTTTGTTTTATACTTTTCATTGATTTGGTATGTGCATATGCTTCTTATTCACTCTTCTTGTAGTTGGTATGACAACATAAGTGTGGTAACCCACTAAGACCTATTCTTTTTCTATTGTATACATTATTAAGTTTAGACACATTTGGGATATATGTTTATTCAACTCACTTGAGGGCATTTACATCAATCAAACTTTAGTGTGATTGGTAGCAGTTTTGTGATTACTCAATTGGTGAGGAGATTATTAGTGCTCAATGATGAGCACGAGGTGATAGTGCTTTACACTTCCATCCTACTTACCATAAACAATCTATAGGCAATGAGGATTGAGGAGCTTTTAGTTGATGCATAGGGTCCACCATATATAGTGGAGGATGCCCATATATAGAGAGAGCATGCTAGGGGTGAGGAGCGTGAAAGAGTACCAATAATGAAGTTAGATGTGGGGTTATTGATGTGTGGCTCAGATCCCAAGTTATTCGATGCATAAGGTTAACACTTTTCCCTAATCAACACCATATTACGTATAGTGAAATGACATCCTTCTATAGTAAGAGGATATTAGGTTAGGAGTATGTAAGAATACTGACACTACCTTGCAATCTAAGCCACTCATTCACAAGCCCACCATCCACTTTAGTGTATATAGAGAAATATATACAATAGATCAGGGATACTGACAGTGCGTGCCGAATGTACTGCAAAATTTACCTAACTCTACATAATAAAATTTATAGTTATGAAGAGTCGGGATCGAATCCACAAGAATGTTTGGTTAATTTCTGTAAAGAAATTAATTGATGCAATAAAAATATAAAGGGGGTTTTCTTTAGATTTTTAGCAATTTAGAAAATAAAATAGAACTAAACTATTGAAAAGAAATTAAAATAAGAAATCGAAAATGATTAAAGAATCTCGACCTAAGCACATTCAAGCATATTCCATTATCCTAACATCTTTACAACTCTCTTTGAACTATTGATCTAAGACTAACAGTATGCTCTGATAATCCTGGTTTTCCCTTAGGTTATGTTTAATTAAGATACGATCATTAATTAAACCTAACTAGTGAATAACCTAGGAAACACTCTCTAGATTCAATTTTGCAGCAACATTATGAAGTGAAAATGACCAATATAGGCAGTAACCTCACACGTTCGGGTTATCTAACCTAAGTTATGTTGTTCCTAACAATTCACAATCATTAGAAGCTACTAAAAAACATCAAATGTAACAATTACAGATTACATTTAACATTATAGCAATAAGTTCGAAATAGAACAATCAAAATAATGTATTAAGATCATCTATCTAAAACCCAACTCAATAAACACAAGCAACACAAATCTCTGAAAAGAGATTACAACGTTAAAAGAATGAAATAGCTTAACCTAACTTGGCTTTAATATTCCCGTTAAACCGGCGTTGGGAAGTTAGCCTTCCATCTCCATCTTCAAGCTCTCACTGTTAGCCATCCTCTCCATCGCGACTGTCAATGTTGAAGAATGAAGAAAACCCTAAAAGAAAATGAGAGAAAACTGTCGACTAGGTTATGTCCTGAATGTCCTCCCTGTCATCACTCTCCTTTCCTTATGTAGTAAAATTTAGGTTTAAAATGGGTGACACCTACCCAAGACACCTAGCTTTCTCAAGTTAATTCTCAGGTGTGAGAATTAGCCATGCATGGCGCTCTCATGGCTGTGAGAGATATTTTGCGACTGTGAGAGATGTTCTCTTGCGGCTATGCAATCCAATGTTTCGCAGTGAGACTTCTCCTTTCTTTGTTCTTCATTTGACATTCTTGCTTACCTCTTCTTCTCTCAATCATCTTCTTCTTTATGCTCCATGAATCAATAAAATATGGAAATTAAGAAGATGGCTTCAATGACATGCTTTCGAGTCATTTTAGCTTCTTTACTTCTTAAAAGTACCTAAGATCAAATATGAGCTAAAGTGAGTATCCTAAGCATTTTTAAGGCATCAATCACTAAATGTAGTATATCAAATGAATCGACATTTAAACATATATCAAATACACTAGTAAGGTTGACATAGCATTTGGACATCAAGATCATCCCACTAATCTTTCCGTCCAAGCCTACACAATAAAGCCTAGGTAACATATAGAGCCTTATAGAATGCTAACACCAATAGAGCTAGAACATGAGTAGGAAACCGATGATTCTAAGCTAATAATGGCTCAAGGAGGGTCCGAGCCCATAGTAGTAGCATTGGAGTATAAAATCAAGCATCAAGCAGAGACTAAGCCAATTGCCACAGAGTCATAATTAGAGAATCTTGGTTTCTCTAATTTCGGTAGATAATGTGATTGACCCTTGGATGATAGTCACTTATATTCCTCTATCAAATCCTTGGATGAATAACACTTTTCATTTTATTTTATTTTTTATTTTATTATATATCTTTACTATGATAGATGATATTTTAATGGAAAGCTAATCTATTAATAAATTTAATAAGACTTACATCTTTTCTTTTATAAATCAAAGAATTACTAGTCATTTAATTTATTTATGTCCCCTTTTCTGTTTACTTTCATTTATTTTTATGATATGTATGTTGAGGATAATATATGGCTTAAGTGTGGGGAGGGACTTCTTATAACTTTATTACCCATGCTTATTAATTTTGTTATATCATAATGGAGAGCAATTTTTAGAATTTCTTTTTATTTTGATAGCATATTGATTTAGATAATCTACTATGAGTTTGATTGTCCTTTTCACTTGAAGTGTTTAGGAAAATAGCCAAGATTTTGATGAAAATTTTGAATTCAATTTGCTTCATGAATTAAGAGAATGGATATTTAATAAGCATCATTATACTTTTTATATGAATTGCATATGTATTTAATAAATGCGACTTCTTTTGACCATTTTTATTATCCTACATAAAAATTTACAAAAAGAAAAAAATGTTTGAATAATTTAGTATTAAATAATGTCACTCCACTACCTTTATACCAATAAAAATTTTGAAGTCAAATAGTGGTCTAGTAGCCATTTGAAACATTGATCTAATTGAATGTTTAAGGTATTCATGGTAATGTGTTTACTCTCACGTCAAAAGGGTAAGTGACTTGTCAAAAAAGCTTTTAAATGCTCTTTAATTTTTTGTTTAAATTTCATATTTTTTCACTTTAAGAATGGGTATGAAAATGTTAAAGAGTTAAAATATGTTCATTTAACATATAGAGTTGAATTTTGTGAATTGAGTTGAAGTTTAAAGAATAGTGAAGAGAATTGAGTTGTTTTTTAGTTAACGCATGTAACTAGTTATATGGTATAATTGTGGTTTACTATAATCCTAATATTGTTTTGTAGCTCATTATTTCCTTTCTTTAATCAACTTCTTCATTGACGACTTTCATTCTCTCAAACACTCAAATATAGGCCATTTTTTATATGTTTCTTAAATTTAGTTAAAACAGATACAACCCCTAAAATGAATTGATCAAAATAACTTCCTCCAAAACTTTTCCTTGGTTAGTGACAAGAGACTTCAACATCACTGATAGGCTCCACAAGTGTACGGGTTTAGTTGTAGCAATCAAGTGTCGATCCCCAAGGACTAGGTCAAAGTACTAAATTTTTTACCTTCTAAATTTGTTAAGCAATTGAATATGAAAATTCATTTGTGAGGGAAATGTCAATACACAATTAACAGAATTTAAACTAATATTCTAGGAATTTATTCCAACAAAGATTTTATATTATCCTTATGAAATAAAATATTGATCTAAGTTCATTAACCCACTCTTATCAATTAATTCTCTCGAAGGTAATTGGCGTGTTGATTTTAATTTTTGATCTAGTTTCTTAGACTAAATCGAATCCAACCCAATGGACACAATGGTTAATCTCAGATACTCTTAATGAAGAATTATGTTTCCAGATATTCTTTCAATTAAGTCTAATCTAGTAATTTAGACATTAAACATCACTTTTCAGTATTTAGTTCAACATCTATCAACATTCAATAAGAAACCCTAGATTAGAAAGATCAAATCTTCATTAGATCAAAATACTATACTAAAAATCGAGACAACATTGATTTTAAAAGTAAGGGCATAAGGTTTAATACATATATCCCAAGTTGAAACAAATATCCTAGAATAAGAAATTTTACAGAGTCATGACTAAATTCAACCTAAAAGTAAAAATTATAAACATAAACATCCAAAATAAATAACAAGTAAAGAGGAGGAGAAAGAACTCCAGTTGATTTGTGAATCTTGATTTCTCAATCTTCAAGTCTCCTCTTACAATTTTTCTCTATTCTTTTCCTGTCACTTCTCTTGTCTTCGTTTGGAACCCTCTGCAGAATCTCCCTTTTTTCCTCCCCTCTTATTCTCCTCTAGTTAACTGCCTTTTAACCATCAACATCGTCACACACAGTTCGTGTGCACATACACGGTCAACCCGTGTATCTTTCAAGTCTGGCTTGTGCTTTCTCCTTCGTTGCACATGCTCCGTGTGCACATACACTGTCAGCCTGTGTGCCTTTCGGGTCTAGCTTACGTTTTTGCTTATGGAAGACACGGTCCGTGTCTATTCACACAGTCAGACTGTATAAACTTCTGATCTTCATTTTCCTCTCGAAACATCTACAAACACCGAAAACAAAGCAGCAATACCAAATTCACAAAAACTAAAGGCAATTCAACATCATTCAATACAAAAATAATGACAAAATAGAGCTAAAATATATCAAGAATATAAACTTATCAATCACCTTATTTAGTTATGAACTAGAAGGTATGGTAATGTCTAAGAAATTACTTAATGTAGACTTTAGGAACTTCATTACTCAATTTGGTCTATTTAATTCAAAATATGATGGCCTTATCTTCGCTTGGAGAAGCAAGCAATCTAATAAATGACATATTAGAAAGAAGTTAGATTATTCCTTAATTAACTCCTCATGGCTTGTTACTTTGATAACTACAAAGCTCATTTTGATCTCCTTATTTGTTTGTATCACTATCTTATAGAGTCCTACCTAAATTTCAACCATTGTTTAAGGCATTCTCCTTTTAAATTCTTTAATTTCTTAATTAACATTCCTAATTTTGAGGAGGCAATCAATATAGTTATCATTATTGAAGTGAATGGAGTGGATTCCTTAAGGTATATCAAAAAATTACAAGCCATCAAACAATAATTAAAACTACTTTATAAGAGAAATATCAGTAATCAAATATATGGACAATGTGTCCTTAATACAAACTAAGTTAAGCCTCAATTATGGTAATGAGCTTCTCCTCCAAAAGGATAAAATTTACCGTAACCCTCTACATAGATGCTCTAGAAAATCAAAATTTCTTTTTGAAGAAGAAGTTTTGTGTTCTTTAGATGAATGATGGAAATATGGACTCCAAAGTTCCCCTTAATACAATTCTCATAATAAGGAACATCAATATAATTGCCCTTTTGAAATAACAATTATATCCTCTTTTTATGGATCAAGGTTAACTTTTATTTTACAGAAGTCACTATTTTCAGCATATATTGGGCATTTTAAGCTTTTTCAGTTTAACACTTATAAATATTTCATCCTTCATTCTTCATTCTATCAATTTAACTTGAATTGATTCACTTATAAAAAAATTTTCAAGGAAGGAGGTAAAAGAGGTCGTTTTTAGCCTTATTCCTATTGTAGCACTAAGTTTAAATATATTGAATACATTTTTTTCTCAAAAAACTTGGCACTTTATAAAAGAGTTAGTTACCAATGTAGTGCTAGAATTCTTCAAAGCTAGCAAATTGTTAAAAGAATCTTCATTTATTGGTGATAACATCTTCAAGATTTTTAAAGAATTATCATAAGAAATTGTCTAATAGAAGTTGCTCTATTAAATTTAATTTCCATACAACACTATATGCTCAAGCTTTCTTTTCCAAAATATGACAACTTTTATATTTTAAAAAATACATTCATTAATTACACTAGTGTGTCACTAGTACTTCTTTCAACATCATAGTGAATTGAGATCCTTCTTATCATTTCAAGGGTGCTCAAAGGATGACCAAATGAGGCAAAAAGACTACCACTCCCCTTACCTCTTCACATTCTATATTGAAGCACTAATTAGACTCATTGCCTTAAACATAAACTCATGCAAGGAGTTCAAATGCCATCTAAAATTAAGGAGACTAATGGTATTTAAACTTTCCTTTGCAAACGATCTCCTTTTGTTTTACAAAGCTAAAAATAGATCCCTTAAAATCTTGATTGACTTTGAATTAGGTTTAGTAATCATCATATTTAAAATCTCTTTTAATGTTTTTATAAGGAGCTTAGTTGAGGTGATCATCTTACACAAATAATAGGTATCAGGATTCAACATATGCCTTAGATCCCTACCTCAACTACCAATTTTTTTAAAGAATAGGATATTGGAAAGATAATTTCTTAACATATAGAAGTAGGTCTCTTCTAATAAATTATATTCTAAATACCATAAGTGTTTATTAATGTTCCTCTTTGCCCCTTCCAATTAGTTAATCCAAGGCTAATAAGAGGATGCCAATAAACTTCCTTCGGATTGGAAATGGAGGTGAATACTCTAAATCCAAACTTAGTTAGACTGAGATTTTTTACAAGAAGAAGGAGGTATATGGTTTAAATCCATCATAAAAATGAATAAAGTTCTTTTAAGTAAAAGGATTTGGAAAATTTTCACCGACCATGATTCCTCATGGATTAATTCTCAATTTTTAGAAGGAATATAATTTGGAAATTAAATCCCAAGACTACATACTCTTGGTCCTTTAAACAAATACTCAAGTTTAAAGACCATATAAGGAATCAGTAATGAAGTTAGAACCTTCTTGTAGTTTAATTATTGGTAGTCATAAGGCCCCTTTTCCAATTTTCCTAATGCAAGCACATCAATGCCTATTATGCCTAAGAATTCAAGAGTAGAAGTTAAAATCCTTTCCAACTCATAGCACCATGAATTATGTTAGTCATACATTACTTTTATATCTATATACACATCATATTGCTTGTATTTTGGAGAATTTTTTACTTAATTTGAGAAGTATTATGATTTTAATTCTTATTTCTACCTATAAAAGGAAAAAAAGAGTGAAATTAGAGAAGAATTAGACTAAATATGAGCAATTTTGAAAGAATTAGAAGACTTATGAACATAAAACCTACACACTACTATGCTGAGGCTATGTTCATTAGTGCTCACATATGTTTCTCCTTCAAATCCCTACACAGCCATGTTCCCCTAGTTAAAAAACACGCCACCTTATATGGATCTGTATAGGTCCTATGTTGGTGGTAAAGATTTCTGTTGGAATTATGCCCATGACCAAATTGTTATGTAATAGATTGAACACTTTAGTTTTGTAATTATTAATTTTGATTAATAACATGGAAAATGATTTTATTATCATATTACGTTTATTGTTTATTATTCTAATATGATAAGTCCTTGATTAAATTTATACACTTG
>JAOSBP010173266.1:0-15920 GCA_027563825.1 Erythroxylum mucronatum
GCCTCCTCATCATCAACCAAAGACAAAGTTGCAAGCTGTTGATCCATACCAGAGAACAATCACAAAGAACTAAAAAAAACAGCAAAGACAAAGCCACTAAGAGCTTACAAACGATATATGGGAAAGAAAGTTTGAAGCTTTGGTGTTGTTGCATACCCAAGCAAGCAAAAGCACTTGGTTTATCAGTAATTCTAGAGGGACAAACCCACATAGCCCAAACCTCCCGTCACCACAACAGAAGACTACACAGGCAGAGATGCCCCACCCATCCAACACAAAATCTGGAGCGACCCATTAATCCTCCAGCCACTTAGATCGAAGAAATCTCTAAAGCCCCAGGTGAACCCCAAAGTGAACTCAACCCCGACATTCATTGCACAAGCGAAACAAGCAGGAGGTTGGAAGGAAGAAACGTGAGAGGACTAGAAGAAACCAGTAGCGTCATAAGTCTCGCGGAGATGGAAAGAGGCCGTCGTCAGAGAAGAAAGCCGTGAGTACAACCCGTAGCACCACCGACAAAGCTTTAGATCTCAGATCTCTGAAGAAGTTGAAAGCTCAAAATGCCAAGAAATCACCATAAACCAGTGAAGAGAGAGACAAGCCTCCTTGAACTCGGCGATCGCATCTGGTAGCTTAAAATAGACACTACTGAGGACTGAGAAAGAAGATGCAGGAAACGAAGGTACCCAGAGCAAATGATTTCAGATCTGATGTATCTTGGATAGGCCTGGTAAAAGCGCTTGTTAACCTAGTTTGAACTTTGAACCAGCGGTGGTGGTTATATAGTAATTTTTATAAATATATAAAAATAAATAAATTAAATATTATTTATAATAATTATAAAAAGCAAAATAATAAATCATTCCCAATAATTTTCCTTTCGGCTTAAAGTCAAATGGTTTAAAATTTTTGTTGTTATTATTTTGTTTTCTTTGTTTAATATGACATTATTTTGTGGTAAAAATTACGTTATATTATGTGCAAAACTTGAAAAACGATATCGTATTAGACGTAAAATAGGGCTAGAAGAAAGAGTTTTTGGAAGAAAGATCTGATCCCATAGTCAGAGGCATCAGATCAGCCGTTCCGTAAATGTTGTGCCTGTGCTGTTCCGAGATTAAAACGTCGACGTTTTAATTAAACCAAACCTTTCGGTTTTACTTGGCCCACCCCTCGCCTAAGCCGAGCCGATGCCCCCCTCCCCTTTCATTTTGCTTCCCGCCTTCTCGTCATGCTCGGTTTCAGTCATATTTGCTTAGATGTCTACCAAAAACTGAAATCCCACTTTGGTATTTTTCCCAAGTAAATTCTTATCTTTAAAGCTCGTGTCTGTGATAATTCTTTTTGCTTTTATTTGAATCCCCCTTCTAGGTAGATGTTTCTCTTATGCCTATGTGATTTTTGTAATGATATTGATCATCGGCAACAGGAGGTAGTGGCCTTCCCTTTAGCATTGTTAAACCGCATCCCTTAATCCTCCATTGCAGTCCTCGACAAAATTTTTTTTCTTTTGCATTCAAGCTCTCTCTTTGAGCTCTCTGTTTGAAGTTACAGAAATATTGATAAGATTTTAAGGTGAGTTCTCGTCCTAAGAAATGATCACTGAAATGTTAACGAATTTTAGAGTTCGATGAATTCTTTAGTATACTCATGAAAACAAGAAAAGCCCATGTTTTGTGTGATTTAGAAGCGGTTCTGATATGAAAAGAATGATCTGGCAAGCAACTTCATGACTTAGAAACAGAACCCAGTTGTGTTTGTGTCCCATAAATGAAGTGCTTGACTTTGTACTTGTTTGTTTATACGTTTCTCTTTGCTTTGAGCTTTAATGTAGAATTTGTGAAAGAATTCTCTGTTCTTCTTTTGTTTGATCAATCGGAAGTATACTTCGTTTTGTAATGGTTCCAGCAAAGAAAAAAATAATGGTTCCAGCAAAGTCTCCATCTTTCACTACAACTTTATTTGGGACTGATTAGATTCCTTCCTCAAAGCTTTTGTCTTCCTATTCGTCTCATTTTACCAACGTCCTTATTTACTTCGTCACTTGAAAAGTATCAAAATTTTGAAGTGGGTCTTTGTTCCTTCTAGTAATTGTTGCTGTATAGCTACTGTTCTAGTGAGACCCATGTAGAGTTGAGTGATAGATCCCCTCACTCATAGGGGTGCACGATCATGCATTAGTACAATTGTGACAAAACCCCTTACTCATAGGGGTGCACGATTGTGCACTAGCACGATCGTTATAGAACCCCTTACTCATAAGTTAAGCGTGGCTAGCACCCCCGTGTGTGACTAGTCACGGGGTGACTTATTTAGTCACCCTCATCCGTGGCTAGAATTTAAGTTAAATGCTAGTCACCCCGTGCGTGGCTAGTCACAGGGGTGACTTGCGCGGTTAGTGACTTAACTAGTCACCCCGTGCAAATTCGTAGACACTGAAATGAAACAATGGATTTGAAGTATGCTTGAAGTAAATGAAGTTCTGTAACTTACATGTTTTTTTTTACAGTTTAACATAAACATAATTGTCATACTAAATCATTTTAAGAATTTTTTATGACTTATTTCAATTGTTAATAACATCATTTATTCAATATTTAATTTGAAGTCCACAATAATTAAGTTATAATCTGCTATTCTAAAGACGTTAAGTTATGCAATAGTGGTTTACATCACAACAGTTACTTATGTGTTCATCTAATATATCTTTACATATATATTGCTCTATATACTGCTATATATATATCCCTTTACTTATGTTTGAGACTATGTAATGCTATATATGCCTTACATTTATTTATTTTCAACTTTAAGCCTTATTCTCATTTGTTTTTTTGGGTTTTTGCTTCAGGATCAAACCTAACAATTCTATGGCGGGTGTATCTTCGTCTTGTCGGCAGTTGAATTTTGAAGATAGTAATGAAGTTGGCAGGAGTGAAGGTGAAGATGAGCTTATAGCTATCATGAGTTTAAATAGTTATCAGGATTTGCAAGCTACCCACTCATTTGCATCCAAAAAATTAATACCAAAAATTAGAATGGAATTTGAGACAGAAGAAGATGCTTGCCAATTTTATTTGACATATGCTAAAGAAGTCTAGTTTGGAATAAGCAGAAGTAGAAATCATAAAGATAAATCTGGAAACTTTATTGACAGATTGTTATGTTGTAGTGCTGAAGGCAAACGATTAAAAAAACAAACGACATATGTATGTGAAAGCATCACGCCCTGAAACAAGGTTTGGTTTTGAAACTAAAATGAGAGTCAGCTGTCAAAGAGGTGGACAACTCTGCAGTTCAGTTTATTGAGGAGCATAATCACTACCTCTTAAGTCCAAAAAAAACGCATTTACACATATCTCACCGAAAAATAAGTTTACCTGCAGCAATGCAAATTGAAATGGCAAATGACATAGGAATCCTACCAAAGGCATCATATGATGTCATGGTTAGGCAAGTAGGTGGTCAAGAGAATTTAGGTTACCAGATGACTACAGAAATTACTTATGGTCTAAAAGAACGAGAGATATGAAAAGAGGGAATACAGGAGGTGTTTTGGAATATTTGCATAAAATGCAATTAAATGATCTGAATTTTTCTTATGTTATCCAAGTTGACGAAGATGATTTAATAACCAATATTTTCTGGTCAGATGTAAAGATGAGAGTAGATTACTCAAAATTCGGTGATGTGATTTGCTTTGACGCAACTTGCCAGAAGAACAATGAAGGTTGTCCCCTTGCATTACTTGTTGGTGTCAATCATCAGAAGCAAACTATATTCTTTGATGTTGCATTGTTATATGATGAAACATCCCTCATGTTTGAATGGTTGTTTGATACTTTTGCGAAAGTTATATGTGATAAAAGACCTAATACTATTCTTACAGGCCAAGATGTGGCAATGGCAAGGCTCTAGTACTAAAATAGCCTGAAACTCATCATCGCTTATGTATTTGACACATATATCAAAATGCGACCATCCATTTAAGTGGTGTTTTCTCTCAATTCAAAGATTTTGCTAGAGATTTTAGCTCATGCATATATGATTTTGAAGAAGAGGAAGATTTTGTAAATGCATGTAATGAGATGTGCAAATATGGACTCGAAGACAAAGAATGGTTGAGACGCATGTTTGGGATAAAGGAGACATTGGCTTTAATGTATGGAAGACAAACGTTTTGTGCAGACATAAAGATAACATAAAGAAGTGAAAGTATAAATAGTTAAAAAACCGAATGTGATAATTGTTTCGTAAGCTTTCCAATTTTTTGTAGACATCTCTAGCACAAACGAAAAATAAAATCAATCAAAACAAACTAATAAAAACACTAGAAATTTGATAACGCAGTTCGATACACCTTGCCTATATCTGCGGGGCCCTCACCTAGATTAATACTTTAAAAAAAGTGTAATAGATTTACACAAGGTCATACTGAAGCAACACCACTCAATCCTTGTAATCTCTCAACCTCGCTTCCCATGAAAGATTTTAACATCCAATAACACGACCGACTCGTATTAACCTCGTTAGAGAATTTTTCTAAGCAACTTTTACTTAAATGATTAATAAAAATAACTCAATTACTTAATCAATAAAGAACAGAACAACGATATACTTGAGATAAAAGAAAGACTTCCCTATGGTTTCAGCTTTCGAAATACATCGGAAAATCTGTCCACCAGTTGAACTGATTCATCCCAACTTCAACAACTCCAATTAAACCATACAAGATACCCCACACACCATGTATATTTAACGCACAAACCCAGAAGACCAAGTCTGGAAAATAGAATCTAACTCAAGATGTTTATCACTCAGAACAAGTGCACAATCCCAGATAAACAAGTTTAGAAAAATCAACATATTAACCCACTGTGTATTGCAATCCCGGAAGACATACACATGCAGCTGTGTTTTTCCAATCACAATTAACACACTCTTCACCGTCGTTATTCCACACTTACATGAGATTTTCTTCAGCTATAGATAGAGATGTGCACAATACACTCAAGCAAGAAGAATCCCACTTCAACCACGCAACAGCCACATCCCAGTTCAAACATGCAACAACAACTTCCCTTTATTTGCTTCTATCCACAAACTCCAGTAGTAAAACAATTCATTTACCAACATGTCAAGCAGTAAAACAATTCAATTACCAACATGATAATAGACTTCAATATAGTGTAGGATTCTTTCACAACTACAAGTGTAACACTCACATCTTTTTGAATCCCACTACCATTTATATCTTATATGTCTAGTTAAGATGCCAAAACTATATATATTATATATATATATATATAGTTTTGGCATCTTAACTAGACAAGCATAAGTCAACTTCAATTACACAAGTTGAAGTTGACTTATGCTCCCCCTAAATAACATAATTGGACATATAAATATAAAATCTGCAATGTTCCCCCTCAATGTAAGATTCAATTACACAAGCATAAGTCAACTTCAGTCAACAAAACATAGAGAGAAAAAAAATACAACTTCAGTAGACAATTCTTATCTTAATTATTCTCCCCCTTTGAGACAATACATGCAAAAAAGATGAATTCAAGAAGCGCCAGGGAAGCGAAGAACTCACTGCTTTAAATTGCGAAGAGCATCAGCAGCTACTTGAACGATGCCTTCAATCTGTTCAATTAGTAAAGAGAGCTACATGAGGATTAACTGAAGTTGTCCCTATGGCATCTGAGGGACCCAAAGTGGTATATAGCAAATCCACAACCTGTGGTTGCCAAAACATCCTTGGAGAGATATTCATCAAAGCCACCAACTCAAGTATGCTCGACTCTATCCTGGGAACTTCATTTGCATATAAAAATTGTGAGATTAAGCATGGAAAATATAACAAAGAATGTGACTTAGTCTCAATAGCTAACATAGCTTCAATGATGAGATGACCAAGATTGAATCTCATCCCAGTATCGATCGCATAAATCAAATTGACCTGTGCCAAGTAGACATAAACAACATGTGTGCTCGGCATCCAGTTAGCCATAATCAATTTAAAGAGCACGAAATATTTTTGAGTAAGCATAGAAGAGCAAAGTATAGAGCGTAAAGTACATAGCTAGATGGCCATGCAGTCAATTTACCACCAGTTAGTACCGTAGCAAGAAGATCACCAATCAAATTATCAAATCCCAGAAACAGATTTAAACAAGCAACATCAAAATGAACTACTCGATCCCGCACATATGCTACTCCGTAAGTCATAGCATCCTTATTCAGAATGTCACAAGATAAGTTGCAGTAAAATTCCTTTACCAGATCAGAGTCATAATGCTTCAGAAGCAGTGAAGCTTGCAATAAAGAGTGTTCCAATAGTAAAGTGTGCAAACCATGTTATTGAAACTCCTCTAAGTTGATTGGATGATAAAAAACAAATCCAACAGTATTGAGAGTCGTCTATTTTTGTTCAGCGGTGGAAGAGTAAAACTTGAAGGAAATTGCAACATCCATTGTCAGGCAGACAGAAGAATGACGTCGAGGTGGGTGAATTGTTTTTCGATATCGCATCTTTGTATGCTTCGGAGGAGTCGTAGGAGGCGCAGCTGGTGGAACAAATGCTGCGGGAGTTTCATCAGAATCTGAAGCAGAATCTTCAACCATAGATAATATAACTTATGTAACATCATAACTCGTATATAGTACTTTATCCTAAATGGAGGTAGATTCGGAAATGTCAGTAGGAGTTGTAGAAGATGACTTAGCCCCGGTGAAACTCCTACCGAGTGTCAGATTCAACATTAATCGACTTGAACGTCGTGTTGGAGCAACTGTCTTTTTGTTAGAAACTGAAGATAATATCTTCTTTTTGTTCTTTCCCATATTTACCGACCACAATAAACCAAATTCCAACCACAATTAATCAATTAAATTCCAACCACAATCAATCAAGTTAAATCAATCTGGAGAAGAAAGGAGACAATACCGATATGGGTCTTAGTTCACGGTGGAGAAAACGTGAACCATTTTCAGGTCTAGATCTTAAGAAACACCCCAGTAAGTAGAAGACGACACTACAGTGATAATGTTTATTGAAATCCACCATAAACTGACGTCCAAAAAGATAAAGAAACCAACGTAGCTATGGAATGTATGTATCCAATCGAAGCTGTAGGATATGTCATGGTAGATAAAACCGAAGATGGAGAGGATTGGATTGTCATCGGACTCTGGAAAATCACCGACGTGGTCTTCTAGCATGAAGCAACTATAGTGATGGAATGGTGGGCTAAAGGAACAGAAGCAGGTGATACGGCGTCTTGGTGCTTGGAGCACCTACAGATACTGTGGGTTGAAGGAGTAGAAGCAGGTACAAAGGCGGTATGTGTAGAGAGGAGTTGATAAAACATTTAGGGATTTTATAATCCCTCGGATGAAAGGCGCCCTTTTTTTTAAATAATAATACTTTTTCTATCTCTTTTTTAAATAAAATACATCAATAATGTGAAGCACAAAGTCCCAAAGCCTCTCTGAGAAGTTCAAACTTTACTGCATCAAGAGGTTTCGTAAAGATATCCGCCAACTGCTTTTCCGTAGATACATGTGACAAGATGACTGTTTTGCTTTCCACAAGCTGTCGAATAAAATGATACCTGAGATCAATATGTTTCGTCCCTGAATGCTGAACTGGATTCTTAGAGATGTCTATGGAACTCTTGTTATCCCATGAGATAGTCAACACATTCTGATCAATCTCAAAATATTCTAACATCTGTTTTATCCAAAGAAGTTGTGAACAACAACTACCTGCAACTATGTATTCTTCCTTAGTGGTCGATAGTGAAATTGAAATTTGCTTCTTACTATACCAAGCGATCAAATTGTTTCCTAAGAAGAAACAACCTCCTGAAATGCTTTTGCGATCATTTAAGTTTCCAACCCAATCCGCATCACTATATCCATCTAGATAAGATGTCGAGTCTGATGTATACCATATCCCAAAATCAGATGTTCCGCTTACATACCTGGAAATCCTCTTGATCGCCATCAGATGTGTTTCTTTTGGGTTGGCTTGATAGTGAGCACATACACCAACACTATAACAAATATCTGGCCTACTTACGGTCAAGTATAATAAACTTCCGATCATACTGCGATATAAACTGTCATCAACATTTTTACCATTCTCATCTTTGCTTAGTTTCGTTTAGATACTCATAAGTTCTCTTGCATGTCTGGCATTCTCAAGACGAAACTTCTTTATTATGCTGTTGGCATATTTGGTTTGCGATATAAAAATTACATCCTTCACTTGTTTAACTTGCAAACCCAAAAAGATATTCAGCTCACCTACCATGCTCATTTTAAATTCGGATGTCATTAACTTGACAAATTCATCTACCATCTTTGGATGTGAAGCACCAAACACAATGTCATCAACGTAGATCTGAGCTACCACAAAATCATATTTGAACTTTTTAATAAACAAAGTTTTTTCAACACTACCTCGTTTATATCCTTGCTTGATAAGATACTATGTGAGCCTTTCGTACTAAGCCCTTGATGCTTGTTTGAGACCGTAAAGAGCTTTCTTTAACTTATAGACGTGATCTGTATGGGTTGAATCAATGAATCCTTTTGGTTGCTCAACATACACTTCTTCCTGTATAAACCCATTCAAAAAAGCACTCTTTACATCTATTTGATAAAGCTTAAACCCTTTCACGCATGCTATGCCCAATAATAGTTTGATAGATTCAAGTCGTGCCACCGGTGCAAACGTTTCATCGAAGTCTCCTTCCACTTGAGAGTATCCCTGAGCTACTAACCTTACTTTATTTCTGGTGACATTACCCTGTTCATCTGTTTATTTTGAAGCACCCATTTTGTTGCAATTACATTAGTATCTGATGATCTTGGCACTAGTTCCCATACATCATTCCATGCAAATTGAATCAATTCATCGTGCATAGTTGTTGTCTAGAACTCATCTTATAGAGCTTCTTTAATGTTCTTTGGCTCGAATGAAGATGTGTTGCATGAGTATCCTGCAAGTTCTCAACAATTAACCCTTTTTGTTTCTCTTGTTTTTCTTCTTTCGTTAACATCTCCAATGACATTCTCTACTAGATGATTTCTTCGGATTCGAGATGGAGAATCTCGATTCAAATCAGCTTCTCTCAAGTTTTGAGCATTTAAAGGAATAATTTCCGCTTTCAGTGTTTTGGTTGATTCATCATTTGAAGTAACTGAAAGTTCTTTAGTTCGTGCAGTTACTTCCTCAACAGCAACTAGCTACAGATCTGGGCAATTTTTCAATCTTGTCTCAGTGTGTAGATGTCTCTGGCACAAATGAAAAATAAAAACAATCAAAACAAAATAATAAAAACACCAAAAATTTGAAAACACAGTTTGGCACACCTATGTTTGCGGGGCCCTCATCCAGATTAATACTTTCAAGAAAGTGAAATAGATTTACACAAGGTCACACTGAAGCAACAACACTCAATCCTTGTAACTATCTCCCAACTTCACTTCACATGAAAGATTTTCACACCCAATAACACGACCGACTCGTGTTAACCTCGTCAGAGGATTTTTCTAAACTACTTTTACTTAAAAGACAATTAATAAAATAACTCAAGTACTCAATCAATAAAGAACAGAACAACAATATACTTGAGATATAAAAAAAAGACTTCCCTATGGTTTTAGCTTCTCAAAATACATCTAAATATGTCCACTAGTTGAACTGATTCATCCTAGCTTTAACAACTCCAATTAAACCATACGGGATACTATACACACCATG
Organism: Erythroxylum mucronatum; assembly: GCA_027563825.1. Lineage (NCBI taxonomy): Eukaryota > Viridiplantae > Streptophyta > Magnoliopsida > Malpighiales > Erythroxylaceae > Erythroxylum > Erythroxylum mucronatum. Next base: position 9,779 of record JAOSBP010173266.1, read on the forward strand.
TATATTTCACACACAAACCTAGAAGACCATGATACAATCATATTTTATATGTTTTTAGAACGTTATATTTAGCATCTTGCATGTGTTTTATAGATATCTATGGCCTTTTCATCAAGTTTTATAATTATTAGAGCTTTAGACACATAAAATAAAAAAAGTCCTTAATAGGTTGAAATTAACACTGTTTTTCAGTTTTTGGAAGGGCAAATTAAATGAGGACTTGAAGCAGTAAATTAAAGAGTGAGACGTAACAGGGCTGGCGTTTTTAATAGAGGACGGAAATTAAATAAGAGAGGCTACACTAGAGACGTGCAAATCAGAAGGCAGCTTCCAACAGCAAAAACCAATTAAATCAACGCAAGCTAGGAGTTAACGGACAAGAGAATAAAAGGGAGGCAGCCAAGGGTTTTAAGAGCATGAGTATTTAATGGTCAAATCATTACAACACGTGGAGAAGCTAATTAATCAAGGCAGCTACGGAAGTGGACTATCACGCACAGCAATAAGGGACAAATCACAAAGCTACGGAGAGAGTCACGCAGGAGACAAATTAATTGTCTCAAGGAAGAAATGAATTGAGAGCAACGTGGCAAAGTGAGACAAGCAATAAAAGGCAACACGTGGAGGCAGGGATGATTAAATCGACAAACACAAAGAGGGCTACAGTAGCATTAGTGGGCCGCATAAAATAGAGAGTGGAGGCATAAGGAGAGGCACAGGAGCCAAGGGCTTTAAGGTGGCTTTTAGGAGTAGGTTTTAATTGTCAAATGGGGAGGCCCACTTTAATTAATGAAAAGAGACAAAAACCTAGGGAGGGACTAACTAAGGGGTTTTTGACGGCAGTAGCAGCAACATAGAGAGAGGATTAATTTTTTATCACCATGGGAAAGAAAGGGACGGCTACAACTTCGAGCTTGAGGCTGGAGAGATTTATTATTTTATCACCATTAAAGGAGAGTGAAGACCAGCGACAACTTTTGGGAAGGGACGATCATATTTATCACCATAAGAAGTGGGCGATAGTAGCAACTTGAGGGATTGAAGGCCGATAGTTTTAAAGGACAATTGTGGAGTAACAACAGCAGCTGTTTGAGGGCAACGTTGAGCTGAAGCTGGTTCGGTAATCACAGAAGGTTGAACTCCAATTTTACTTGTCAATTTCAACTATAGTTGATAGTGAATAGTATTTTGTGTGGCTAAGTTTTTAATCTAGACAAGGTACTTTACGTTTGATGCGTGTAATTTGTGAGACTCCTATGGTTTAATTGTTGTCGTTTAATTCTTATGTTTACTTAATCTCTCGCTTAATCGATTTATTATTGTTGAGTTTGTTGATTAATGAGGCCTGTTAATTGATTGACTTGATAATAAATTGCCGAATAGATTAGTTAATCCGTGATTGCTGTCTATCAATGTAACATCCCATCACCAACGGGAAGGGTAAAATAGTATTTCGGAGTAGTTAACGAGTGCTTAGAAACACCCTTACATGTTCTTGCATAATCTCATATCCGCATACATGTGAATAGTGCGTTTTTGCACATGAAACTGACTGTACATGCATTCATGACTTTTCCTGATATATGTGTCTATAAATATGTTTGTTGTGAAAAATGTGATTTGTGTGCATGAAAAATTGTGTTGGAGAGGGTCATTGAGGTTTGAGAATTTTTAGTAAATTTTAGAAATTTTTCTGAAAATTTCAAGTAAATTTTTGAACTAGGAAAAAAAGATGCCAAGTGGCAGAATAATTAATAAATAGTAGTAGAAATAAGGGTCAAATGGCAATGGAAATTTTTATAAATGATTTTGGGATTTAATGACTTGTATTGTTGAAAATTGAGAGAAAATTGGAGTAGAAATTGGAGATAAAAAGACTAGTTACTAAAGTGGACCAATTGAAACCATAAGGAATTGACATGTGGCAAATGACATGTGTCACTTGCCCCACCACTTATTAGCCACGAAATTGATAAATGAAAGACCATATTAACCATTCACGATAGCTACTTCCCTTCTTCTTCTTCTTCTTCTTCATTCTTTCTTTAATTGCTCTCCCTCCATCTTCGACACTCACTTCTCCAAAGCCTCCAAGTTGGATCTTGTCCATCATTATCCACACCAATATCTTGCTATCTTCTTCTTGTTTCTAAAGAAACCTAACCTACTCCACCTCAATTTGTGATGATCGTGTATGTTGGAGTGTTAGGGTTTCATGATGATTTGAAGACATTGAAGCCAAATCAAGTAAGTAAACTATTCCTCTTCATGGCTTTAATGAATGGAGCATATTAGATGACATGTAAGAGTTAGATGTTCATGATATGAGGATGAAGTATATGAGTGTATGTTGCTGCCTTTTTGTGACTAATTGTTCAAGTGAAGGCCCTGATGAAAGTTTGGCTGATTTTTTGACTAATTGGGATGCTTATTGGTGTAGAATTGATATTGGAATGATAGGAGTTGGTTTAGGTGTAAAAGCTGGAAAATTGAATTTGTACATGTTTCAATGTTTTTGCCATAACTTGTGATATGGTTGAGCAATTGAGGTGATTGTTGGCTTGAATTAAACCTTAGATGTTTGGTTACATTTCTTGTGAAGGAGGTGATGCTTAATTGTGGCTTGAAGGGGTTTGAATTTGGCCTTGAAAGTGAGTTAAGAGTGTGCTGCATGAACAGTAACCGAGAATGTGACTTGAAACTTTGATGAATTTTTCTAGATTGATTTAAGTGGAATTTGTGAAATTGGTCTTAACGAAAGTTGAAGATTTTCTTGTTATCTTTCTATTGCCACTAAGTATGAAATTTTTCGATATCTAGGTTGAGAGTTGACCGCGCGTCGTAACGCTAATCAAAATTAAATTAACTAGACTACTACTGTAGTAGTGGCGAGTCTAGGTCGATCCCACAGAGAGCGTGTGTAAAGTTTATGAATTGAAATTAACTGGTGTTTATGAAAAAGGGGGGTTTTGGATTTTTGAAATAACAAAAATAAAATAAAACTAACTAGTAAAATCAAATTAAAGAAAACATGCAATAAAATAATAAAAATGGAAAATTCTATAGGGACCCGGTTCTTCGGTTCAATCTCGGCCTAAACCCTAAGCAGGTAAATTTTATTAATTTGTTGTTCTTTAACCTCTCCTAGAAACTATTAATCGTGGGTTAAAAATTAACTCGAGTTTTCCCTTAGGTTGTGTTTAATCAAGATACGATCGTTAATTAAACCTAACCACCTAACAACCTAGGATACGATCTCTAGATTTAATTAGACGGTAGCATTACGAATTAGGAAAACCGATTAATTAAGGCAACAACCACATACGATGCGTCATTTAACCTAGGTCATGTTATCCCTAATGATTGCGAATCATTAGTCGCTACACATGAATTTCAACATAACAATTACGGATTATATTGAAATTCTAGCAATGGGGTTGAAATCGACAATTCAATTAATGCATTAAAATTATCAAATCACAATACCCGATAGGTTCATACACAAATAACCGAATAATAACAAAATTCTAATTATCCATACACAATACCCAAATTAATTAGCATAGGATAACACAATCAATTTTTAATGAGAGAAAGAAACAACAAAATAATTAAAACAATACTTAACCTGGGTCATCGGTGTCGATTTTACCTCCAAACCGGCATCAGGATGGTCAGCTCTTCATTGGTCTATCCTGATAAATTGTTTTAGACCCCATCTTATTCTCCCACCAAAAATTCCTGACAAGAAATCCCCTTTCACTCTTCACTATTCTCGATTGGACAAATAAGAATTGCAGCTTTCTTTTCCTCCACACAGCTAGACTCGACCCCAGCAAGCGACGCCTGCTCTCCAAGCCAATACTGTTCAATCAAAGTGACAAATGAACTTTGCCACTTTCCTTGTAAAACCTGGTATGCGCTGTTTGCTCTCTGCTTTGCGTCATTCACGCAGCTCACTATGCGTCTGCGTGTCGTGTTACTCTCACCTGGCTGTGCCTGTTATGCCTTGGAGCGTCTGGCGCTATTGCGCCCTCCAGCGCTGTCCCTTGTAGCTCCACTATCCTCTACTCTTGCTTTTTGTCTACTGTTCAATGGATGGGACAATTAAGTTTGCAACTCCACTTTAAAACCCTTGCTTGTCCTCTTATCTCTTGTGCCGACATTGTGACTTGTTTATTTATTGCCCTCTCTACTGTTTTATGATTGCATAAATAAATGTCTCAATCAATTTTAAACCTTGCTCTTGGCTCTTCTGCGTGTGCTTGTTTCCTTCTGCCCTTGAGGCTGCAGTTTTCTCCTTGTGCTTCTATTGTTTTTTCATTGTAGCGCCGCACACCTGCTCCTCCCTTCTTGCATGATTTTCTTCTTTTTTTAAATGCCACCTGTTACATTTTTGTGTTGCCCACGCCTAGGTCCTGTAGCATTTTATCTTGTTAATTGATTTATTGCTTACTCAGCTGCCGCACTCTATGCTTGTGACAATTTAAATGCTCCTTTTACTGCTGTGCGTTTGTTTCTAGCGTCTCCACTTGCGTGATTTGAGTTTTGTACATTGTTGTTGTGCCCTTGGCAATTAAAAAATGCAACAACTTAAAGCCTCCCCTAGCTGGCGTGGATGGACCTGTGGCTTTAATTTTTCTCAACTCAATGTTGCATTTTCATTTGACAATTAAATTGCCATTCTTCAAACCTTCCTTCTTCCAGCTGCATAACGTTGTGTTTCACGCAGTCCCTTGTCTTAATTTTTATCCTCAGCTGATTTAACTGTGCGTTGATGGACCAATGAGCTGCCCATTTAATTTCTGTCTCTCATTTAATTTGTTGTCCGTCTCCTCTCACATTTTAAGCCCAATGCATGCAAAATCATGTTACCTTCTTCTTCCATAATTGTTCTATATTTCTTATCTCATTATTTTTTTCTTTTCTTCCTCCATGAAAGCAAGTAGATATTAATCTTCGAAAAATGATCCAAATTTTGTGCTTTCGACTCACTTTAATTTCTTTGCTTCCGAATTGTACCTAAAATAAAATATGAATTAAAGTGAGTATCTTAATCATTTTTGTATCATTAATTGCTAAGTATAAATAATTAAAAATATAAACAATTAAGCACATATCATTAACAATCATTCTTACACATACACTAACATCCCTATTTTTTTTCCAGATTCAAAAGAAAACTCTTACATATCAAATTCACAACACCTTCATAATAGTCCGTTAATTAAACCTCAATTAAACCTTAATTATACCTCAATTCCTCATCAATTTCATCTTAATTTCTAGCTCAAAATCATTCATTTAACAGCTCATAAATTATTTTTTTTCATGCTTGTTAAACAGAACAGAAACTACCATTCATGCATCATTTTCCCAGCTCACATTTAACACCAATACTTCAATCAATCAATCCCCAATTCAATCATCGTCAATTTCCATTATTTTATATCACAAGCGATCAGTATTTTACCTTCTTGATCAGCTTAATTGCCTCCTCAAATATCAAGGTAACCTAGCCTTCCATGCATCCAAGCACAATCCGATTAACAAGATGGGAGTAGAACGATTTCGACAGTAACAAAAAGACATTAGTAGAATCTATCTATCTCTATGAAGAATTTGACCAAGGTTTTGAGGTGATAATGGACGGAATTGAAGCAAAATTTCAGAGCTATGAGGGTGTGTGTGTGTTTTGGCGGTGAGAGGGAAAAAGAAGAAAGAAGACAGCAGAAACAATTTCTGCATTAGTTTAATTGATTAGGTGTTGGGACCTGATCTCAGGAACCGGATCCCAACCGAAAAACAGAAACAGAAACGAACAGAATCGAAAGCACGAATTCTTTTCGAATTCGGAAACGGAAACGAAACGGAAGCAAATGTCGACATCCGAAAGCGCAAATCTTAGGAAACGAAAAGTTGCGTTGGAACCTTACCCTAAGACCAATCCGAAAATCCGGTATAATTTTTTTTTTAATCTTATTCATTCCTTTTCTCTTTAATCAATCTCATACCACTCAAACAACACATAATCCCATTTGGAAACTTAACCATTCCAATCTCACTATCTTTTGCCACGAAATTTCCAAAATCTCAAAATCACTAGAATTGGTCTTAATCAGACATATTCTAATTACATCTT